>PVLC010024162.1:0-24949 GCA_004027655.1 Graphiurus murinus
ACCTTGAGTTGACTCTTGTGCAGGGTGAGAAAGTGGGGTTTATTTCCAGTTTCCTGCATATGGTTAACCAGTTTTGCCAACACCATTTGTTAAAGAGGCTATCCTTTTTCCAGTGTATATTTTTGGCAGAATAGAAGACTCAGAAACAGACCCACAGACTTACTGTCAACTGATCTTTATTTTTCAATTTTGAAATAAGGTCTCACAGCCGGGCGTGATGGCACACACTTGTAATCTCAGATTTTGGGAGGCTGAGACTGGAGGATCCAGGTTTGCGGCCAGCCTCAGCTACCTAGTGAGGCACTCTGCAACTTAGTGAGACCTGGTTTCAAAATAAAGATTAAAAAATAGGGCTGGGGGTATAGCTCGTATAGCTCGAAGGTAGAAAGCCCCTGAGTTCAATCCCCAGTACCACAAAAAAAAAAAAGAAAAGAAATAGGGTCTCACTAATTTGCTGAGGCTGGCCTCAAACCTGTAATCCTATTGTCTCAGCCTCCCAAGTACTGAGATTACAGGTGTGTGCCACTACACCTGGCTCCAAATCTTTCTAAAGGCATTCTACATCTCTAAATACCTACTATCTTAATTAACAAATAGCTTATATTTGTTAGTATTTTTGCACAGTTGTTTTTCCTACAATTAGCATTTCATATTTGAGAATTAACTCAACCAGCATATCATAAAAAACAGCATATATTCATTAAAAACTGAACTAAACTATCATGTATTAAAATAAGTCAAATTAACCCATATTTACTGCAGTATATATTTAATAGCAGCTACATTTAATGTTGAACCAAGCTGGGCATGATTCCCTATGCCTGTAACCCCAGTACTTGGGAGACTGAGACAGGAAGATCTCAGGTTCCAGGCCAGTTTCAGCAGTTTAGTGAGGTTCTTAGCTATCTAGGAAGACCTTGTTTCAAAACAAAAAATAAAAAGGGTTTGGGTGTAGGTAGGAGGAAGAATGCCCCTCAGTTCAATTCCAAGTACCACCACCACCACAACAAAAATGGTTGAACCGTATTGTAATTAGGCTGCCTCTTCAGTCCAATATCTAAAACAAGGTCACATTGGAATACGCTCCACTTGATCTGAAAAAAAAAAAAAAGGTATAGATAGATAGATAGATAGATAGATAGATAGATAGATAGATAGATAGATTCCCATTGCAAGACTTCGTGAAGCCCTTTTACTCAGGTGACCAAAGGCCCCTCTTTTCTTACCCTATTCACAACTCCATATATGCCTTTTTATTTCAGCTCTTCCCCTTCTTACTTTGGTAATTCTTTCCTTTTGTGGCATTGCTTCTCTTTCCAATAATAAGTAAATAGTAAACCAGGTTTTACACGATGCACTTCTAGACATTATTGTCTGCCATTTGTCAAATGGGAAACATATTTAAATAGATAAGATTTAAATCTTGTTTTCTCTCCTCCTACAGCACCTACTCTTAACTCATGTGCTATATGACCTCTAAAAATCTCTCAAATTATTGGGTCAAAGTTAATAATATCTTTTTGACACACAGTGTAAATGAGAGTCATTCAATGTTCAGAAATATTATAAATGATAAGTATATTTATCACAACTCTGTAAGGTAATATCCATGTGTGTGTGTGTGTGTGTGTGTATGTGTGTGTGTGTGTGTGTGGTGTGCTGAGTGTTGAACTCAGAATGTATTCTACCTGTGAGCTACATCCCCAGCCCTCTTATTTTGTATTTTGAGAAAAAGCTCTCACAAAGTTATTGTTGGCCTCAAATCTCCAGTCCTCATATCTTAGTCTTCCAGTTCTGAGATTACAGGTGTCCTCCAGCACATTTCACTGTATTATCCTAATTTTATAAGAAACAGGTACAGAGAGATTATATAACTTATGCAAAGTGACATGATTGATTCACAGAGCTGGTCTTTGAAACCAGACAGTCTAGCTCTGAAATCCATCTTCTTAATCTCTGCACTAAGCCACAGTAAGACGAATCATAATTATATCAGCATTTTTCATGTGTGCCCACAGTATTAATAGGTCATATACAAAAAGAAATTTCGAAGGCAAATCAGTTTTAATTAAATTAAAAGTCTTGTAATAAGAAAATGTATAATATGAACCTCACTCATGTATAAATTATTATCATTAGGTTAAACCACTTTTAGACTTAGCCACTTTTCGATTTAGAAAAATTCAGCCACTTTTTAGACTTAGAAAAATGGCAACAAGCCGGGCGTGGTGGTGCACGCTTGTAATCCCAGCATTTGGGAGGCTGAGACCAGAAGATCCGGCTTCGTGGCCAGCCTCAGCTACCAAGTGAGGCACTCTGCAACTTAGTGAGACCCTGTTTCAAAAAATAAAGAATAAAAAATAGGGCTGGGGGTATAGCTCGGAGATAGAATGGCTCTGAGTTCAATCCTCAGTACTGCAAAAAAAGAAAGAAAGAAAGAAAGAAAAATGGCAACAAGAGACAGGTGATAATATTCAATATCTCCAGGCAAATGGTTAAGTGAAATACAATTTTTTAAAATTCTAACTTAATAATGCTGGGAGTGATCAACAAATACTTGCTTCTATGAAAAACTAGAGGTATGGGAAGACATCTTCAACTTTTCTGGGTTAATGTTATGGGAAATCATAATGCCCAAGTATAAATCACTGCTTATCAGAAACAGAACACAGAGCTGGAAAACTCATGAAGTTTGTAAAAACTGCCTTGCGGCATAATGTGAAGAATGCTTTTGAGCACACACACAAAAAAACGTGTCTAAAGATATTGTTTTCACTGATCTTGGTGATAATGTAGGAATTTCTGAATAGAACTTACTTACATATGCATCCTTCACTAAAGTTTTTCTCTCATGCTTAGGATTATCTGATAAAAACCTGAAATATTCTTCCAGTATCTCTCTATTTTACCTAACAGAGCAACAAAAATCAGTAAAACAAATGTATGAGTGGCAAAGCCAGGACTCAAAGAAGAAATTCCATGCTGGTCCTTCTTATTTCTTTCCTGGTCACATTCCCTGATAGATCTGGATTTCTGTGAATCTGTGACTAGAATATTTTTTTTTCTTTAGGAGATCTACTATCAGGTTTTATGACTAGTTTTAACTGAGCTCTCAGTGGCACATACGTAAATATAAACTGGAGATTTCACCGCTGCATTCCAGAATTCTAGGCATTCAAGAGACAAAAGTTTAGAACAAGAAGAAAAATTTAGAGATCCATTCTTTCTCATCCCATTCCAAATAAAGGACAACACTGAAATGCAGGGAGTCACTAAAGTGCCCATTTGCACAAAACTATCTGCATTTACTCTATATTAATAGAAAACTAATTTAAATTCATTTGACATCTGTCATTCTTGAAGGACCTGTTTGATGTCACTTGATATTGATTTCCAATAAAAGAACAAACAAAATAGTTATGTTAGACCCAAAGAAACCATTCTGTTCTGTGTATCCCATTGTGATCCTGTGGGTAATGTCCTTTCCCTTTCCCCTCACTAGCTCACACAAGCAAAGCTGGAATATCTTTATATGAAGGGAGGATACTGACCCAGTTTTGATACTCCCTCTGTGATGTTTTGTATGAATGCACAGCCTGATCACTCTCATCAGCAAGGCACAACTATGAACAGTCGACAAAGGAGTATTGTATATTTGATAACTATGCATAAGAATGGCAGTTAATTCCTTAGTAGTTTAATTTAAGCCTTTCTGCAGTTTCTAAAAGTAAGTGGGAGAATGAATAGAACAGAATGTTCTCATTTTGCAGAAATAGAATAGCAAACTATATATCAAGGGAGAAATTAGATGGAATAGTCTTTAAAAAGACACATGAGAAGCAGCAAAGGGAAAATACCTTTTTTTAATTTTTTTTTTTTTTTTTTTTTTTTTTTTTTTTGTGGTGCTGAGGATTGAGCCTAGGGACATTGTACCTCCAAGCTATACCCCCACCCCTGTTTTGTTTTTATTTTGAAACAGGGTCTCCCTAGGTTGATGAGAGTCTCACTACTTACTGAGGCTGTTCTCAAACCTGAAATACTCCTGTCTCAGCCTCCCAAGTACTGGAATTATATTCATGCACCACTATGCCTGACTGGGAAAATACGAAAAAAAAAATTGCTATTTTATTTTTTGGTATTTTTCTCATGAAATATCTGTATTATGTATGTAACAAATGATGATACAGAGATTAACACAGATTCTTTAACAACTATGACTAAGTAAATTATTTTAATTTGTCAAAACAAGAGTCAATGACTACCTTGTATACCAAATAGTTAACAACTTCTACTGTAAAGCCAAGTTTTACATAAAACCTTAGCTTCTGGAGAAATTTAACTAGCCGATAGTACTTAATTATTTCACTTCTTCAATACATATGCACAGTGGTATAGAGCAGTTACTAAATATATACTTATTGAATATATTTGAAGCTTATTAGTTAAGAATACATGTAGGTAATAATTCTGTGTGTGTGTGTGTTTTTTTTCAACCACACAGTTAATGGTGAATAACCAGTTGTTCAAAAGAATATAACAAAAACAAATTATGTTCAAAACCCTAGAGAAGCATGTATAGTGTAACAATACGTGTAAAAAGTTTCCAGCCCTCCTTTCCTTCACCATGTTGGAACAAAGAAGTCAAACTGACGAATTTGACTGAGATAAGGAGTATTTTAGTTGAAGACCTTGTGGGGTTCTGGCTCTCCACTAGGCTAGAAGATTGATCCAGCAAGGCATGCCTTTGGTAACCCCATGCCATGGATCATCTTTATATATTCTCTGATTTTAAAGATAATCCAACCCAGAATTTGAAATAGAGAAAAATAGAAGAAATTCACAAAGCAACACAAAGCAAAATTATAAAATTGCCTCTGTAGAAGCCACATGGTTCAAAATGAACAGTGCTTTATAGATGAGACTAAGAAAACTGTTTTACCAGGAAAATATGGGTACATACACACACACACACACACACACACACACACACACACACACACACACAATGGGTGAAATATAAGGAAAACTGAGAGGAGGTAATTTGACAGAGGCATTTGGCTGAAAGGTAAAGAGATTTGAGTCTTTCATGTTTAGAGTAACCTCACTGCTGATTTACTGGGGCAGTCTCAGCTTATGCCCTTTGTCTGGGAATACTAATAATAGAATTCCTGTTTCTCAGATATGTCCCAGATCAAATAATCTGTCACACTTGTTAGGCATTAGAGATTTCCTGTATGTTATTGAGCAAAGAAATTATATGTCAGAGTGTCTGTGACAGGAAGATTATTCTATGATTTCTTGAAGCCTGGAGAAAAGAGAGAAAACTGAGAGTGCTGTGTCATTTACATATATGTAATGTGTCTGTTAGTAATTAGAAGACAATTAGGATGACCCATAAAACATCAAAAGGGATAACTGACAGTATTTAAAGATAATTGAAAATAAAATATAATAAAGGTAGATATGTTATAAGGTGGGGAATGTGGGAAATGATATTGTCAATAACAAGGGTAAAATAAGGGAAGACTTTGATTTTATTTTTTTCCAGTACTGGGGATTGAACTCAGGGGCATTCTACCTCCGAGTTACACCCCCAACCCTATTTTTTATTCTTTATTTTTGAAGCAAGGTCTCACTGAGTTGCAAAGGGCCTCACTAAGTAGCTGGGGCTGTCCGCAAACCTGTGGTCCTCCTGTCACAGCCTCCCAAGTACTGGGATTACAAGCATGTGCCACCACACCTCGCAGGAAGACTCTTTCAATGAGAAAATAAGGAACTGATTATCTAAAATATTTTCAGACGTCAATAAAAGCAAGCCACCAGGCATAATGATGCACACCTATAATCCCAGTACTTAAGAGGCGGAAACAGGAGGATCATAGTTTCAAAACCAGCCTCAGACATTTAGCAAGGCTCTCAGCAAATTAGCAAGACCCTGTTTCAAAACAAAAACTAAAGAACAGGCTGGGGGTGTAGCTCAGAGGTAGAATGTCCCAATCCCCCGTACCACAAGAAGGAAGGAGAAGGAGAAGGAGGAGAAGGAGAGGAGAAGGAGAAGGAGGAGAAAAGAAAATAAGACAAATCAATGAAGTTACCATACACTATAATGCTCAAATAAAGGTCTAAAGAAACCAGAAACCTACATTTGAAATGATTAACATAAAAGTGATTTGGATCTAAAATTTCTGGATCAAGTTAATATTTAAATCCTTAATAGGGAACTTTGAAATCATGAAGTCCAACATATTCACTAGAGAATATGAATTATATTAATATTCAACAAATTCATTATGTAATAATTGAGAGAAAGTATAAAATGATTCAGTATAATAGCAGCAGTGGATATGAGGACTGACATAGTAACTTTGGTCTCAGCTCTCCATTATAATTCAGGTACATTTTTACAACAAATTATGGTAAAATTGCAAAAACTTAAAGGTTGATGAGTTATTATGCTTAATCCATTTATAGGAATGACTAATGTCATTTTTTTATACTTTTATTGGTGCGTTATGGTCTCACATCATAATGTAGTTCATAGCAGTAGTGACGTACATGCACACAGCACTTGGTGAGTTTTCCCCCAGATCATTTTAAAAACATGATATAAAATACATAAATGCTTAATAAAAAATAACAAATTAGGCTGGGCGTGGTGGTGCACGCTTGTAATCCCAGCATTCGGGAGGCTGAAGATCCAGGTTCACAGCCAGCCTCAGCTACCTAGTGAGGCACTCCGCAACTTAGTGAGACCCTGTTTCAAAATAAAGACTAAAAAATAGGGTGTAGCTCGGAGGTAGAATGCCCCTGAGCTCAATCCCCAGTACCGCAAACACACACACACACACACACACACACACACACACACATACACACACATACACACACACACACACACACAAAAAAAAAAAACCCAAATTAGATTGCCAAACTATGTAATATGGAACAAGGTCTCTGGAACAAAATGTGTTTAAGTATTTTAAACATTTTCCCAGATCTGGAGACTAACAATTGTCAACAAAATCTTAAGTTGTTAACAAATACTTAAGAGAACAGAGAATTATTTCATTAATAATAGAGATCTCTTTGGGAAAGGAATATGACTGCTGTTTTGTTTTGGGGTTGTTCTGTGACAGAGGAAATCATTAATAGAGCTTGCATTGATTTTGGAAGTTTTTCTATAGGGAGACTAGAGAAACGGAGTTGGATTTTGAAAAAAAATACATTTTGATATTTTCTAACCTTGAATTCAATCTCTTCACAATATCTTTTCAGGAGTTTATGTTCATTTGGGACACATTTTAAAGGGAAGTATATCATATTTCTTAAGGTGAATAACTTTTTCTTAATAACTATATTGTCTGTGGTTACTGACTGAATAGTTTAGTATAGCTCTTGACACACAATAACCAACAGAATAATTGCAAGAATGAGTGCATGGAAGGTCAGATGAGTGGAATATTCAGCACAAAGCTGTCCAAGATTACAAAATCCTTAAGGACAGCAGCTTTGTTTGCATCTCTTTATCTTCAGTGGTGCCCAAAAGAGTGATTTACCATTGCTGGAATTTTAACAAGCATTTGCTGAAAGAATGAATCACACATACATTAATGAGTATGTTAATGAGGCATGTAACACTGCTTGATCTAATGTCTCCTAATCTAGCTAATCTACTCTTCTGTATCCATAGCTAATTCATCTATATAATAGTGTGTCTTAAAATTAGTTTGTGGTATTGATCAGTTTTCCACACCTTCTCTTATAATATAAAAGAGAATCAGAGACATTTATTAATTTAATTCAATTAGTTTGAGAGATTAACTTGATTCATCTATTAATTAACATCTGCACCCATAAAGCCATAAACTTACACAGATCACAAGTAATGAAAAACAAGATTCAAAGTAGTTTTGAACTAAATATTGCACTTCACAAAAGATTAGCGTTTTAAAGGTAGGATATGCTATTTCATTTTGTTAAGGAAAAGTCGATACAATTGTATTTTTAAATCAATATTTGATGGGTTTTTTTAATCTTGTGATTCCTTCACATACATTTACATTGAAATTCTATGTAAGCATATGTGTGTCTGTCCTTCATAGTGGTTTTCAAGGTGCATATTTTATAATAATTTATTTATGATATTTTTTAATCTGATGTAAAATTCATTATCAGGGATTATGAGAATAATTTAATTTTATCTTTCCTAGTCCTGATATGGCCTGCATGAACAACTGAGCATTTCTCATTTACAAAATAAGATGCCTAAGACTAAATAGTAAGGGAATGAGATAGATAAAACTCCATCTGTAATAATCTGTTATTTGCCCTTATAATCATTTTACTATCAATGTACAGCATTTATTCAGATAATCTAATCAATCCATTTTCTTCATTTGCTTGCTTATAAAAGTAAATTAACAATGCACATCTCTAATAAAGCTAAGTTTAATGGAAATACTATTATTTGTTTCATACTTATAAAAATATACATAAATGTTAAAATACTCCCTAAATATTAAGCTTTTGATTATCAGAATAAAAACAAAGCCCTCAACCATAAGTACCTATTTCTATGACTTGCAAAAGAGCTTTAGAGAGAGACACAAGAAATTAGAAAAAATACTTAAAATGGTATATCATTTTAATGAATACAGCTGATTTTTCTCCTTGGATTTTGTAGACACTTTTGCAAGTTCTATTTAGAATTAATTTATATGCAATTTCAAGTTTTGCTTTTTTCTAATACAAGTCATTTAATTCATTCGGAATGTTATTCTAATATTAGTTGCCAGACAGGGATCTCCAGACAATTTTGTACATCTGATTTGAGACTAGTATTAATGCTCTCCAGAATCCTAACTCCAGCTCATTTTCCCATGTATAATCATTTTATGTTTTTCTGTCTTACATTTATTCCTCTAACATTTGACTCAGTCTAGCCTCTGTTGGAGACCTGTTGCTTTGGTTTCCTAAATTCTTAAAACCAACTGCTTACCTGCCCAACACTGTTAGTATAGGTTATGCTTCTTTCTAAACATGGCTTCTCTAATTATGCTGACTCACCAGTTCTCAAATCCACCACATACCAACTTTAAACTTCACATTTCCAAACCTATGACATGACTCTGCAGAGCCTGAATAACACGTTTAAAAAACAGAGACAGAGAGAGAGAGAAAACAACCATGAGAAAACTAAAAGTCAAACTGCAAGCATAGGTAAGATTACTGAAATTCTTTTTATGGAATTCATTTTTATGCTTTAAAGCAGGAAAAAATTAGGGCATTTTTATTTAGTATAAATCTTTTTTGTAATATAAATTGTGCAAATATTTTCTACATTATACAGCTTCCACAGGTTAAAGAGGAAGCAGGGGTCCAAGGTCAACTCTAATGACTTGCACAGAATTTGCATTTCTATGCTTTCTTTTTCATCCTGCCATCTAACCCAAACTTCAACCTGGTATAAAAAAAAAGTGAAGATAAGGCCAATAAAAAAAAACTTATATAAGGGCAAAGAATACAAAAAAGTTGATATAAGAAAAATTAAAGGAAATTTAAACATCAGATAAACTGACCTGCTCATTTTGCAAATGAAAAAACCAAGACACAAAGAGATTAAAAATGGTCCTTGAGCAAAGTCATGCAACTAATGATTGATGTACAAAGACAATAATCTGACTTTTCTAAGATCTGGATTACCTCTCTTCTCCACCAGATATGCCAGACACATTAATTGTGTGTGTGTGTGTGTGTGTGTGTGTGTGTGTGTGTGTGTGTGTGTTTAACTTAACAGATTTAGCATCCCCAAGTCATGTCTCTCCAAAACCAAGTCTCCAGATGAGGAGGGTTATTTTCATCCACTATATTTTCAGATTCTACCAAGGTTAACATATAAGAACAAAGGGTTCATTTTACATATATATAGTGAAATTTAATTTTATTTTTTATTTCATGAGTCATAAAAAACTTTGGAAATGGAGATGAGACAAATGTAGAAATATGCACAATGGTAGACCATACTTGTTAAAGCAACTGCACAATCAGTATCTTTGGCATTTTTAAACAAATATGCCTGAATTTCACTCTAGCAACACTTTGGTTTTGAAGACAGTTTAGAAAATCTATTATTAGAAACGTATCTCGGCAATTTTCCTATCAGTAATTTGGTAACTTCTAATTTAATTGTGAAATAGAAATTTATTCTGTTAATTACTTGAAAGGTAACCTATAAGCAATACAGGAGAAAAGTTGTATTTTCTTGCCAGTGTATTAAAAGTATGGGTCATTTGTACATTTTTGCATGTGCATTCATAATTATAATTATATTCATAAACCTAGTCCCAGAGCTAAAGGTTTTGCTGATCAAAATCTTTTGGAAAGAAAAAATATATACAGTAAAGCAATGGAAGAGTTTAATAACCTCATTATTTTACTATGTTAGCAATAAATGAATGATCACTCTTCATGAAGAGAGTATTACATAAGTGGTAAGTATTTGTAACCAAAAGTAATAATAGATAACACTTTTTGTACAGAATGAAATATGATTCTTAAGGGAGGATTATATTTTTACATTGCAACCCAGCATTTGAGACCTTAATAAACTTTTTAACCCTCAGGATATCCCAACAAAGAATGCACAAATCACCCTGACCAGAGGCAAATCCTAACTAGTTTTAAGTTGTTAATTGAGTCCCCTGAGCTATATATTTTTAATGTCATTTCCTTTATGTAAGTAACAGAGTATAGCAATTACCTGTTTATTTACAATTAACATATTTATAGATAATATTTGTAGTGAGGAATAATAAAATGAAAATCATAAAGTAGTTAAACTGGTTCACAAGCTAGGAGGCACAAAAATTTTTGGTGCTTGACAGAAAGTACATGTTGAATCCCCGGTGATTGGCTGCAGGCTCCCTGCTCTGGTGCCAAAAGAACCCTCTTGTCTAGAGGCAGGACTCCTCAGGCAAGCAGTGTGAGTGAACAAAAGCCACAGGTGCCCCTCTTATGCTTGAAGCATTAAAAACACAACGTGAAGTTCACTAAACAGTGCAGACCAAAATTCAAGTGTATAAGAGAATGGCAGAGCTGATTGATCGCTTCCATTTAAACCATACTGTTACAATTCTAAATTCTCAGTTTATCCAGGCATGGTGACATGTGCCTGTAATCCCAGTAGCTGGAAGCCTGACACAGGAGGATCACAGATTCAAGGCCAACCTCAGCAACTTAGAGAGATCCTGTTTCAAAACAAAAAAATATATATAAAGGGCTGGGGTTGTAACTCCAAAATGGATACCCCTGGGTTCAATTCTCAGTACCAAAATAAATAAGTTCTCAGCTTAAAAAATATTTTTATGAATATATCCTTATTCTATTTTAATAATGAAAGGTTTCAAGCATGCAAATATATATACAAATAATGTAATGAACACATATGAACCTTCTGTCCAGCTGAAGTAAAACAATACAGCTATAATTCAAGAGCCCTGTCCAATAGCATTTTCTATCCTCCCTACCACCCACAAGTAAGAACTATCCTGAATGTAGGTCTTAGTAATCTTATCATGTTTTATAATTATTGCATATATTTCTATTCTTCAAGAAAACATAGCATCATTTTGTATTATAAAATGCTTTCTTTTAATATATACTCTGCAAATTGCTTTTTCTCCTCACCATTATCGTTTCTTAAAATGTCCATTTTCACACATGTGGTTCTAGTTCATTCATTCATATCACTAAATATTTCCCAATTTATTTAGCATTCTTTGGTTGAGAGGTATTCAGCAAGTCCATTTTGTTTTGTTTAATTTACTATTAAAACATTGTTCCTGTTATTCTGTAGTATTTATCTTTGTGCCTGTGCTTAAGACTTTTTATTGAACAATGCTACATGTTGGCCAGTATAAATAATCTATGGTGAGATAAGGATGAATGCCAGGAGTAATCATATGAAAACTTCTATAACAATTTGACATTGCTACAACTGCCACATGATTTTGCAAAATTATGATTCTACAGTAGTTTAGGCATTTTTAAAGTGTTCTGTAATCCTAGTATGTAAAACTAAATCTTTAATATATTGCCAGTTATTTTTCAAAATTATTGCTTCAATTTAGATTCTCATAGAAACAGGTAGAAGTCTCAGTTCACTTTTACTCCATTAACCCAGCTATCTACCTATCTATTTATCTACATATATATTTTTTTTATTCTTTTTTTTTTGCAGTACTGGGGATTGAACTCAGGGGGATTCTACCTGTGAGCTATACCCCTAGCCCTATTTTTTATTCTTTATTTTGAAACAGGGTCTCACTAAGTTGTGGAGGGCCTCACTAAATAGCTGAGGCTGGCTGTGAACCTGGATCCTCTGGTCTCAGCCTCACAAATGCTAGGATTACAAGCATGCACCACCATGCCCAACTTTATTCTTTTTTTTTTTTTTTTTGAAACAGGGTGTCACTAAGTTGAGGAGTGCCTCACTAGGTAGCTGAGGCTGGCCGCGAACCCAGATCCTCTGGTCTCAGCCTCCCAAATGCTGGGATTACAAGCGTGTGCCACCACGCCCAGTTTATATATATATATTTTTTAAAAAACTGTTGGAGTAAGGATTGTTCATGTCCTTATTTTATTTTCTTTCTACTGGAAATATAAGCATTTTATTTTTGTTTTTTTAATGATAACACTTCAAAAATGTAGCATGCATACTTATATGCAATCACCCTCTTCCCCTTAAATCATTTTTGTTTTTCTTTTTTGGTCCTGGGGATTAAACCCAGAGGTGTTCTGCCATTGAACTGTATTGTCAGACCTTTTTAGTGTTTATTTCAAGAATTGCCAAGGCCTTTGGACTTGTGATTCTCCTGCCTCCACTTTCCTAGTTGTTAGGATTACAAGTCTGCGCCATGGTGCCCAGTTTTACATGTAATTTTTATCTAGTATATTTGTTCCATCTAATATTTTGCCCCTAGTGTTAATATTTATTATTGTTTTTGTTTTATTTTTTAACTGGCCAAGTTTCATTTATTTTTTGATGTTACACCTGTACAACTCATACGCACAGCAGGAAGCACATTTTGGTTTCACAACAGAACCAGGCTGCACTTCCAATTATAGTATAGCAAGGGCAATGTCTCTGGGAAATGTACATTTATACACTTTACATAAGTTAAAGATGGCCACAATGTGATCTATGATAGCAAAAGCATGATTCGAATTCCATGATTAAACCATTTTTAAAAATGTACTCAATTATTTAAAAATGGTCATATAGGGAACAGGCCAATATTTAGTTATTATTGTTTTTACACCAACAATGATTACTTTGGATTGTCAAATTTTAAGTAGTTTCTCTCTTTGATACTTTTTGAGCATACTTTTGGAAATAGATTGAAACATAAAACAAGACAAAATAGTTTTGAAAAAATCATAATTAAAAACAAAACAGTTATAGAAATGAAAAATAATGACAATTAAAATTGAAAGTCCTTTGGAAAGTTGAAATAACAGGCTACACAGGCTTTTGGAATAATTTTAGTCTTAGTAACCAAAACATTTTCATGCTTTAGAAGTGATTTTATTCGCTCTAGCAAATTCTAAGTGCTGTTCTAATTAAAAATACATATTCTTCCCTTGAAAAAAGTCTATGTGACCATATTTTTTTCTTTACCTATTGAGAAATTATTCTACTATTATTTAACCTCTGGTGATGTTATTAAAATGCTCATAGTTACTCTAAGTATAGGCCTTCGGAGAAACACCTATCTTTCTCTTCAGCTACTGTGAAGATATTCTTGTGGAGTAGTGTCCTTCAGTGTCACTAGAACATGATACATCCAGCTATGAATTCTTTTTTATTTATTTGACTGAGATTTATTACCCTCCATCAATATCAGTATCTGTGTAGACAAATGCTTACAAATTTTTAGAAGAGGCTTTACAGGCCAGGCGTGGTGGCGCACGCTTGTAATCCCAGCATTCGGGAGGCTGAGACCGGAGGATGTGGGTTCACGGCCAGCCTCAGCTACCTAGTGAGGCACTCCGCAACTTAGTGAGACTCGGTTTCAAAATAAAGAATAAAAAAATAGGGCTGGGGGTGTAGCTCGGAGGTAGAATGCCCCTGAGTTCAATCCCCAGTACCGCAAAAAAAAAAAAAAAAAAGAAGAGGCTTTACAGTTCTAGAAAACATCTGTGGTTATTTTTTCTCTTACTTTTCTCTCATTAAAAAGATTTTTAAAATTTTACCAGACTCCAAATAAGATACATATTAAATCTTCTCTTTAAGAGACTTGTCCTCTAAGTCTCTTCAACTCTGCCATAGTTTTCCTCTTTTGTCTCTGAACTAAATTCAGAATAACTCTTTTTAACAGATATTATTACTTATTAGTTATCCCTTCAGCTGAAGTCTAAAGTGGCCTGGCATTTCATGTTTCCATTGAATTTTAAATTTTGTTTTTATTAGTATTTATTTCAATAAATAGTTTTTTACAATTGTGGTTAGCTTTCAAAAATATATTATTTATTTGGATGTTTCAACATATTTTCTGTACATCACAAAGGTATGTATGTACATGCAATAATTATATAATTTGATATGCTTGTGAATCTGTTTAATTCTTCATCATGTGTTTTGTAATTGTGGACTTTGCATTATGTCTGAGAATCCTGAGAAATGTCATTTCCTACAAGATGTTCCTGCATAAGATCCATAAGATTGATCATTACCAATTACTTATAGTAATCCACAATTTGGAGTTTCCTAGACCACATAGATAATGTAAATTTAAATTTAAACCCACGTGAGTGTAGACAAATGCTTACAAATTTTTAGAAGAGACTTTTTCTGCTTAAAATTTAGGTGATCCAGAATAATCCTTGCTGGCATAAGACAATAATAAGCTCAATCCATAATATATAAGCCTGCTTGCTCTTTCAAGTTCATCTTTCATGGATCCTGGCTTTTGGCGGTGGCCTCTGCTCTAAGCTTGCATAATAAGTAATACTCTGTCTTCTTGGCCATCAAAATTTGCAAAACTTTCCAACAAGTCATGATGGCTGTATCAGCTTACACTCCATATTTTGACACACTTTTAATTTTGATTTCTGCTTATTTCTCATCCTTTATTGGGAGCTCATTTCTGAATATAAAATTAATATCTGCTGTATTTTGTCTACCATTTCTTGGTCTTCTCTATCAATAGAATTTTCCATTTTTTAAACTAATTAATTAGCTAATTAATTTGTTTGTTTGGGGGGTGTTGGGTATTGAACCCAGGGACATTCTACCACCAAACTACACCCCAACCCTTTTTATTTTTTATTTGGAAACAGGGTTTCCCTAAGCTGCTGAGGACTTTGCAGGGAAAGTGGCTGAGGCTGGCTTCAAACTTGTGATTCTCTTATCTCCCAAATGCTGGGATTATAGGTGTGCATCATCGTGCCTTGCTTGGGTTTTCGATTTTTTTATATGCCATAATGCTGAAAATAGAAGTGAACTTCAGTTTTTTATATTAGCCATAATCAATGTGTTCTTGACTCCATGTCTCAATTCTAAACATCCGCCCTTCCTGCAATGACATTTTTCATTTTCCTAATCCATATTGTCCTATCCAGAAAAGAAGACTCAAACTCAATTTCTGTCCCTTTTTAAGAATTCCTGACTTTCTCACTTTGAAGTGAACTACCCAGATTATATCAGAGTTAGACATCAGTTTAGCAGCAACAGTGTCTAGATTGCTACTCAACTGTAAAGATCTCAGGGAAGGCAACATGTGCTCCTCTCCTTTAAAGTACCTTTAGTACCTTGTACATCATTGTGCAGTGAAGTTTCAGATTTACCTCATAGTAAATGAAAGAAAAATGTAGCTTTATTTTCCTCCATAAGTAATGCTGTCTTTTCCCTAACCTCATAGACTTCTTTGTCTATGACATGAATGTATTGTCATTGATCTAAGAAGAAATTTGTTCAATTCTTCTTAGATTAGCTGGTTTAAGTAGTCCCTTTAAGTAATGTTCACACTCTCTAGGAAAACAATACGTCTTAATATCTCATGTTTCTTAGCCCACAATCCCTTTCTCTACTCCCTAAAATGGTACTTGAGTGTCAGAGAGCAGAGTATATTTTTACTCAAACTTGTATCAGAGAGCAAAAGCAAAGTCTAGAGGTGTGATACTATCTGGCTACTTTGGTCACAGAATAAAATCTATTGCTCAGTTCTTTGTTGCCTGTCCTGATAGAACTCTTAGATAATGAATGAGGCCAGTATAACTTGAGATCCTATCTCCTTTGACTCTGACTAGAGAATAATATATCATTGACATAATCTCCACTTGTCCCAAAGCCTGGCCATATGCCACGCAGTCAGGGCCACCACAACAGGCCTCTGGCTGAGACCCTGGCTCTCAAGTTAGTACCCATGTCAAGTGTGACGGAAATGGCTTGGAAAAAATTAAACTTCATGACTTTGTTCTCCCCAAATTTTTCTGTGCCTGAAAGTTTGCATTCATATGCTACAGATTTGATTGGGTAAGGGACAAGGTGGTTTACTTACGAGGAGTAGGCTGTGGAGTCCTGTGTCTCACATTTATGTAACAAATTTTTCATTGTGGCCACTATTGTGTTTTTGCTGAGCATGGCTTTCCAGATCATTGTCTCACAGGACAGTCCTCTTTTGGTATTTCATTTCTTGTCTTCTATAACAAATGCTAATTCTCACCACATTCCTCTCTGTACATTGGGAAATGTCGGGTAAAGGTCCTACTCAGAAAGTTAAAGAGGAAAATACATCACTGATTTTCTGAATATTAACCCAGTTTTGATTTTAATACTTTATCAGAGACAAGATAAATGAGGACAAAAATGGGTAAACCATCGGTCTTATGCCTATTCTTTTCTTAAGTAAGACTATAAATTGCTTACATAATACTGGCAGAGAAATAGGGCTAGGAAACTGGAAGATATTTTAATAAATTGTGGGTCACATGGTAGCTAATAAAATCAGAGAATCTTTGTCTCTAGAAAAACACATGTAAAAACAATTCTCTAACTTTATTTCCTGGCTCAATAGCAGAATCACTCCAGTTTTTAGTGAAGTGAGATGGTGTCCCTGAGTCCTAGGCTCTGGGAGAGCAGCCCTCTGTAAAAGCAATTTTTCTTGAAGAACAGCAGGAGGAACCCGAACAAGGTGGAAAAAATAACTAATTTAGCCATTCTCTAAAGAACCATGGTGCATAAAATAAAAACATAAATGCCTTTCCGGGCAATCAGTTAAGGCTTGCTTGCCTTGACTTCATAATCTCTTTAGGTTTTATTGCTATAATGGATTTTTCAAAAAGCTAAGAACAATGCCCCGGTACAACATTGAAAGCATATGTCATGGTCTCTTGACCTTATTTTAAACTTTAGGGTGATATGTGACTATTTCCCTTTTCCAGCTCATTCTGAGCTTCACTCAAACCTGTCTTTTCAATAGAAACGTGCCAGTGAGAGAAAGAGATAGCAAGTTTCCCCCAGCTTTCTTTTCTCCTAAGGATAACTTAGAATCTGAACCTTCCTAGGAATGATCCACTTTGGGCCTGAACTAGACTGATTTGGGTTTAGATTCAGGCTTCTCTGGACTAAAACCTCCTTCCTGCAGGTTTGTCCTTGGGGTATTTAGCTGTTTAGAAAACATGGGTAGTGCCTGAATTTGTTCTGGGTATCCCTGCTAAACTTGCTGGTTTTCCTTTCTTCCACTTTATGCCAATTCTCCTTTCAAAACGAAGGAAAAAGTGGTAAGAAGTTTGCTTTAACTTCATTTATGCACTCTTAGCACTTTCTCCCTTAACTAATTCATCTTGCCTCTGGGCCCAAATACCTAAAATATCTTCACCATGAAATCTAAAAGAAATATCAATGAAAAGATTGGACTACGTGATCTCCAAGGGCACTTCTACAGATGATTTCTGTGACTTCATATGAGGACAACCTTGCAAAGGAAAAATCCAATCCAGTCCTTAAAATCCTGTAAGTATTGAAAAAATCATATGTCTATGAAACACACTGAGTGGTGGCTGATTCAGAAAAGTAAAATATACATACTCTCATCTCAACAATCCTATAACCTCATTATTAAGAATAAAAAACCTAAATGCAAGAAAATTTTAATTAATATTTGAGGAATCACTTTATCCATTCATTCATGAATGATAAGAGAGCTTATGCTTGTAAATGGCGGAGTAAGCAATTACAAAGGGACTCACTGGGAGGACAGAGGATACTTAAAGTTTATTCAGGAATAGTACCCAACTTCCTTCCACAGGAAGAGGTGGAAACATCTTCTTGGAAAAGATGAGATCTCAGCTGTCACTTGAAGAATGTCAGGGGCGGGAGCGCAAGGGATACCATGGACAATCACATGTGAATTGCCAGTTGTACCAGGTAAATAGAATGCTGGGATTTCAGAGGTTGAGCAGCAGAAGGGACTTGAAGTTAGCTCCATTTCTGCCTGTGGGGAGGGCACATGATAAGTGACTTGCAGCACAGTTCCATGCAATTGAAGGCAATACGTGAAGTATTTTCAGTGGACTGTAGGAGGGCCCATTGGACTAAAGTCAAGATATGCATAAGATTCACTGGACAAAGTTTGCCACCTCCAAATATACCTTTTCTCTTTTTCTGCTGGATAAAAAGACTTTTGACAGTTCCACAGGGAAATCCCTCCTTGCCCATTACAAGGGAAGGGAAATTGCCCATATTTAGAAAATCAGAGAGCAAAGAATTCTGAGTGAAGAAATGTGCCCACGTTATGCCCAGCTACTGTCCAGACCACAGGTGCCCTGGCTACAGCCCAGAGTTTGTATTTTCCTGGGACTATAGTGTGAACCAACACTATTTAAAAAAATTTTTGTTTGAAGTTGAAAGTATCTATTTTGCTTTGTCTTTCATATTAGCGAATCATGTCATCAACCTCTTACAGAATCTTTGTCTGTTTAGGGCCAAAGCCTTTTTCCATTAGCTGAGTTATTTGTTTTAGAGTCCTATGTTTAGATGTGGTTGTATAAGAAAGTCAAGTTCCCTATTCAGAATGGGACTTCTTTGTAAATACCCCAGTTCAAGCAACACCCCAAATATTATGTTTGGGGTCTAAGGTAAGAAAATATTGCTGGGTGCAATGTCACACACCTGTAATCCTAGCACTTGGAAGGCTAAAACAGGAGGATCATGAGTTTTAAGCCAGCCTCAACAACTTAGGAAGCCCCTCAGCAACTTAGAACCTGTTTCAAAATAAAAATTAAAATAGGACTGCGGGAGTAGCTCATAGGTATAATGACCCTGGGTTCAATTCCCAGTACAAGGAAGGGAGGGAGGGAGGGAGGAAGGGAGGGAGGGAAGAAGGAAGGAAGAGAGGAAGGAAGGAAGGAAGGAAGGAAGGAAGGAAGGAAGGAAGGAAGGAAGGAAGGAAGGAAGGGAGAAACTATAGATAGGTATTGTATTCATTAGTTTTAGAAACATCTAAAATAATAAGTCAGATTTTCAGAGTTTGTAGATTAAACAAATTTGTAAGGCAGCAGCGCTTATAGTTTTGTAAAATTATATTCATATCTCCAAACTGCTTGAATTAATTAGGTTTGGAGGAGATCAAAGTGTTATTTTTTGTGTGTAAAATCTAGTACTTTAAAATCATATGTTTTTATTTAAACATACATGAAATGTAGAATGTTAACTAATATATTCAGGAATAATTTATATAAGATATAATGTGTTTAGAATTTTCATTCAACTTTAGTATATAAGTAATGATATTGAAATATTAATTACTAATAATAGGAATTATTCTTTCTTCCTAACATGTTTTTATTCTCTAAAAATTTAACATCTATGTAGTCAATAAGACACTTTTCTATTAATTTTCAAAAACACTTATTTTTCTAATTGTAAAATGAATGTGTATTCACTGGCAAATAGAGACATGAAGAAAGCTTAATTAGTAACCCCACCACCTGCAAATAATCACTTCTCACAGTTTGATATATTTATTTTGAGTATTACATTAAATCTATTATTTATATAAAAAATTGGGTTGAGCCAGGCAAGGTGGCAAGTATATATAGTCCCAGCTACTACAGAAGCTAAGGCAAGAGGGTCTCTTTAGTCCAAGAGTTCAAGGCCAGCCTGGGCAACATAATGAAACTCTGTATCAAAAACAAAAACAAACAAACAAGCAAACACAGAGCTCATTATATGTACATGTATTATCCTTTTTTTCTATCTTTCTTTTACAACATTATTCTAAGTCAATATCATCCTTGGGAAATACCAAATTTAGTAGCAAGGTACTATTCCAAATTATAAATACATCATAATTTATTTGGTCACTCTTTGGTTGTTATGAATATTAGGCTATTCTCAGATTTTCTCTTATTATAAATAGAATTTTGATGTGTACTTTTAAAATATATTTTATTTAGGATTCTAATGATTTAATGAAGTATAATTCAATTACTGAATGAAAATATATATACTTTAAAAATAATTTTGCCACATTTCTTCTCAAGGAGCCTCTTCTGTTGGCTTTTAAACCAATTTAAGCCTGTTCCATAAGCATGCAGTTCTCAGGAACACTATTTATTTTGCTGGTTTTGATAAATAAATTGTTAACTGCTAAAATATACATTGATATTAGTAAAAGTAGGTAGAAGACTTTTAACTTTTAGAAGTCATTTATATTGCTTTTAGTAATTGTATTTATTCTTATTTTAGTCTTTTTCCAGTCAATTGAATACAACTTAAGAAAACGATTCAAAGAAAATAATTTAAATGATGATAGGAAATATCATATAGTAGTTAATGAATACTTAAAATTTAATCAACTTTCCATCTATTGTCAGTTAAATCAATAAGGACTTAATATTTTTAATTCAATTCAATTTTATTTGCTTGGTTTTTTTTTTTTTAAGCTTTACTTTTAATTGCCTATGTCAGATTTCTCATTGAAGATTTGAATATTGCCACAGTTTTCTTTTAGTTATGCATGCCCCTTTTTCTCCCAGGACATACACACAAACACATTCCTTAATAACATCCAAAAATATCTGAAAAATACAGAAATCCATGAGCCAGACCAATCCATGTTTATAGCACCAGAATGCACACTAGCCAAATTATGGAACCAACCTAGGTATCCATCATCAGATGAATGGATAACAAAAAATGCGGTATATGTACACAATGGATTTTTACTCAGCCTTAAAACAATGTTATTTGCAGGATAGGAAAAATAGATGGAACTAGAGAACATTATTCTAAGTAAGATCAACCAACTGTAGGAAGTTGAGGATCATATTTTTTTTCTCATATTGAAAACTAGAGAGAAAATAGGAAACCAAGGGGATCTTAGATAAATTAGGAGACCAGTAGAATAGTGGAAGGGGATTAGGAGAAGGACATGGGGAAGGGGAAAAGGAGAACTGATGAAGGAAATAGTTCAAACAATGCTATGCCCATATATGAAGGAATCACTACTACCAGTCTCACTAATGTCCATGGGAGGGGTGGGTAATGGGGTGAGATCCAGAGGAAAAGAAACCGAGTGCTATGTGTTTGTATGTTTGTGTCAGTTTGACCCTCTCTATGATCTATAATTACAATGCACCCACCCTTAAAAATAGAAAAAAAATTCAAGAGATTTATTCATATACAAAGGGTCTTCTTCCAATATCTGTTACTTATAAAAGTATCCTGAACAAAATATATTCTAGCATGACTAAAATAAAGAAAAAATATTCACTAAGAAGGAATTCACTAAGAAGGCATACCATATGTGTACCTAGAATATGCTCAAAGGAAGTACAAAAAATCTTTGTAAATCAAAATAAATGTTGAATAATTATCCTGAATCCTGGTTATGTCTAAGTTAAAAGAGAAATTCAGATTTTTGGATTTTCAGATATTTGGAAATGTTCTTGCTGATTTCATCAAGGGTCTATTCCAATACCAAGGAAAGCAAATTATCAAGCTCAGTAACAGGGAAGGTGGTGAGCTTTCAAGTGGAAAGTACCAACACTGAGGAATTAAACTTTAAAGAAATAGAACATCTTGTATTTAGAATATTTTCCATCAGAGTGATGATAGTTGTGGAATTCACATTAAAGAATTTTAGTGCTCATACCTATCACTTTCAAGACATCTAACAATCAGAGCAAGAAAAATCTTTCTTTTAAAGATATTTGAAAAATGCATTCTGCCTTCTAGCCCAAAGATTTCTACTTGTAACACTCTAAGTATCTGTTTACTTCTGTCCACTGGACCATTGTAAGTCTGATAACCTCTAAAACAAGAATCCTAATCAGATTTAACAAATCTCTGAAATGATTTATCTTGTCATAGCTACAGAGCAGGCTAAATTGAAAAGCAAAATTAGCCTGCCTCTGTAAAGGTGAAATGTAGCCTATCATGAAATCTGTGACAGTAATTAATGCTGATTTAGTTCTCTCTCCATGTTCAACCTAAGAAACCTAGTAGTAATTTGAGAGTGTAGAAAACCTATGTTGAGTTTCATTCATTTCAGCCATACAGAACGAGGAAAGATTGGCATGTTTTCAAATTTTCAGTTTCTCCCAAAAAAGCTTCAGATAGGCATTTCCTCTTTGCAATTCTCACTTCAGTTTTATGTAAGGTTAGATTTTTTTTTTCTATTTTCTAATGGTAAAAAAAAAAGAATTGATAATGAATTTATGGAATAGTGAAGAAGAATTTGAAGGTACTTTCCTGTGTTCTAGTATTTTTTAAGAAAGATAGATAAAACTGTATTTTTTTAGCTGCTTAGCAGTACTCAATTTTGTATACTATCCCTGAAACCCAATTTTAAAAATAAAACAAAAAATAAGGGAGATATTTCTTCATTTGGACAAAGAGTTGATTCTTTTCCTCTTTTTGCAGGTCACTATGGTTCTTTTCTTTTCTTTTTTTAAGGCAAAACCAAGAACTTAGCATAAAAAAATGGGAACAGAGAATGTTTAAAAGATTTGGCAAATAAAAATCTCAAAATTATTTGAGGTAAGGCAAGAGTCAGGAAAAGGAAATCTTCCAGAATAGCTTCATATTTATGTCTGTAGTCACTGGGTCACTGAAAGTGTTTTCATTAAGATAGGAAATATACAAAGAAAAGAGATTTAGAGGAGAAACCAAAGAGTTTGGTGTTGGGCATACTGTTTGTGAAGTATGTGTGGAATAGACAGTCTACTATGCAGGTTGAAATTTCAGAAATAAGTCAAAGATTAAGAAATTGAGAATTCGTAACACTTAAGAGGTCATTGAAAACATAGGATTGGTTGGAATCAGAGAGGAACAATTGTCTATAAAACAATGCCCATCTCCAAATGAAAAATTGCTATTTCCTTCGTGTCAGACAACTTCAGTTATTAATGAACTGAAGAGTAGATTTTCTAGATTTATATCTAGTCCCTAATATCTTCTTTTTTTTTTTAACAAAGAAGCAACATAACTATAAAATGTTTTAAATTCTTAAATAATGAGTCTAAAAACCACAACTGAGGAAAATTTTTTCTCTACCTGAAACAATATAATTTGAGAGAGATTCTTGTATAAAATAGAACTTTTCTATCTCAGTTAGTAAATTCTCCATTGGATTGTGTTCACTTTGTGTATGTGTGTGTGTGTGTGTGTGTGTGTGTGTGTGTGTGTGTGTGTGTGTGTTCCTTTGAATTTGGAAGCATTCTATCTCTGGGCTACATCCCCAGCCTATTTTATTGTTTATTTTGAAGCAGGGTCTCTCCAAGTTACCATGCATTGGCCTTGAACCTCTAATCCTTTCTGTCTCATCCCCCAAATATTAGGATTACAGGCCTATGCTGCTATACCTGGTAGCTATGTATTTTCATCTCAATAATGAAAGAATTAAAACACCAAGTTCCCATAATAGCTTAAATTACAGTACTATATAAATTAAGATTTTTTCTCCCTTTTTTGTTTATCTATTTATTTTATTTTTTTATTTTGGTACTGGAAGCTGAACCCAGGGCATTCTACCTCCAGGCTATACCCACTATTTTATTTTCTATTTTTAAGCAGCAATCTATCTCCAGATATACTCCCTATTTTATCTTCTATTTTGAGACAGTCCTGCTAAGTTCCTAAGTGTCTTCTTAATTTCAGATCCTCCTGTTTCAGTCTTCCAAGTACTATGATTATAGGCATGCACCATCACACCAGGCAAGATTTTATTTTAATTATATACTACTGGATATTTTGACTACCATTAGTGAGAAATGAAAACAATACTGTAAATATTTTACATGTTTTAAAAAATTAAATACTAGTATAGATTATCAAGGGATAGTAAATTAGCCTACACATTTTGGAACTTGATCTTTCTATTATAAGAGAATAGATAGGACAGGATTCAATCTCATATCACATAGAGTAGGGAAAGGTGATTTGGAATACATAGGATATATTCTGGAGCTGAAAGTTTTTTTTTTTTTTAAATAGAAGTATGTGTTAAAATATCTCTTGGTTTTTAAACTTCATGAGTCTGTTGTCTCTATTGAATACAGTGAGGATAACATATTCACAACCCATATTTGCAAGTATCATTCTAACTTTGAAAATATACAATGGAAAGAAATTCTTGGCCATGTAATAAACCTATGGTATTCTTATAGAAACAAAAAACAATATTCCCAGAATAAAACAAATCTAAGAACAAAATGGGAATGTGAAAGTATCATCAATGGTCTCACAGAGAATATATTTTTTAAATTAAAAATAAATAGTAAACCAAGTACTGTGGTATATGCCTGTAATCCCAGTACTTGGGAGGCTGATACAGGAGGATTGTAAGTTCAAGGTGAGCCTCAGCAACTTTGCAAGACCCTGTTTCATCTGGGGCTGTAGCTCAGAGATAGAATGCCCCTAGGTTCAATACCCAGTATCAAAAAA
>PVLC010024163.1:0-24951 GCA_004027655.1 Graphiurus murinus
TTTTTTTTTTTTTTTTTTTTGCGGTACTGGGGATTGAACTCAGGGGCATTCTACCTCCGAGCTATGCCCCCAGCCCTATTTTTTATTCTTTATTTTGAAACCGAGTCTCACTAAGTTGCGGAGTGCCTCACTAGGTAGCTGAGGCTGGCCGCGAACCCGGATCCTCCGGTCTCAGCCTCCTGAATGCTGGGATTACAAGCGTGCGCCACCACGCCCGGCTGTCACTGAGTGACTCTTTCAGAGTCTGGGATGTGACTTCTTGAAGGTCACTCTTAGGATGCTTGCCCTGGGGAGTCTCCTCTAATTTTTTCCTATTATCAAGGCATCACTTGGGAAGACTCACAAACTCTGGCACTGCACTGGAGGGCTTTTGTAAATAACCCCAGGACAATGGCCCAATTGGTGAAAGGCTAGGACTTGACTTTCATTACTAAACAATCTATGAGGTTGGCTCTCATACTCCAGAGGATGCACAAAGCAGGCAAAATGCCCACATCCTCATTGAAACCTAGGAAGCTAGGCACAGGAAATCAAGTATTCACCCATGTTGCAGGGCTGGACCTAAACCCATAATCTTTTTTCTGTGTGTGTGTGTGTGTGTGTGTGTGTTACTGAGGATTGAACCCAGGGGTGTTTTACCTCTGAGCGACACCCCCAGCCCTTTTTATTTTTATTTGAAACAAGCTACACTGGGTGGCTGAGAGGCCTGCTAAGTTACTGAGGCTGGCCTTGAACCTCCCAAGTACTGGGAGTACTTACAGGAGTGCACCACCACATCTGCCGCAACCTACACTCTTTAGCCATTCTTCTCTTGATTTAGTTCATTCTGCTACCATTCATTTCCACCTGTTTATGCAGGCATTTTGGTGATTTTCTTAACTTGTTTTTCTTGTGAAAAGCTATATTGGAAAATTGGGGTGGTGTATCATTAGAAAAACAAATAGGAAATTATAAAGAACTGATATGCTAACTAAAAGTAGCCTACAGAATAAGAGCCCTGAGAAAATGAACATAAACAAAATTAAAGGGCAGCATTTGGAGGTCCTTTAATTGCATGGTAATTGGAAGTCAAAGCAGAATCTATTTAGAATCCACAAGGCCTATTAGGAGTGCAGAGGACCAAGAGCAAGTCAACCAAAATTAGGAAAAGAAATAAGACTTTAATTGTAAACAGAAGACTAATCATTAGCTGTTCCCTTTCCCTAGAGTAAGTCATGGATAGTTGCCTGACATTTTACATTTTACTTTAAGTACAAAAAAAAAAAAAAGTACACAAGTGGCCTACTCATTAACAGGTTTTTCTGTCTTAGCAGGCATCAGAAATTTAGCTAAAGTCCAAGGTTTAAAAATATCTTTTCAATTCCTCCATAATAGCACACTCTCGAATGGTCCTATATTTACTCCAGGTCTACAAATTGCAGACAGAAGAGCCCACTTTGTATATGTCTATGAGAAGTCACCAGGGCTTCAGACCAAGTCACAGCCCCATTATTTGTGCATTGAAAATATAGTTAAGCTGGACATGGTGACACATGCCTATAATCCCAGTGCTTGGGAAGCTGAAACAGGAGGAGCACAGGTTTGAGGTCAGCCTCAACAATTTAGTGAGACTATGTTTCAAAATAAAAAATAAAATAAAAAGGGCTGGGGGTGTAGCTTGGAGGTAGATTGCCCCTGGGTTCAATCCCCAGTAACAAACAAGAAAGACAGAAAATACAGTTAGCCCAAAGGTATCTAGAAATGTGTCTCAGTCAATGTGTTCTATATTCTAAAACAGCTAAAAGGAAGGATTTTAAATATTCTCACCGCAAAGAAATAATAAATATTTGAAGCTGAGCAAGGTGGCGCACACTTGTAATCCCAGTGATTTAGGAGGCTGAGGCGGGATTGCAAATTCGAGGACAGCTACAGCAATTTAGCAAGACCCTGTCTCAAAATAGAATAAAAGGGGCCAGGAATGTAGCTAAGTGGTAGAGCACTTGCCTAGTGTGTGCAAGGGGTTCAGTCCCCACTACTGCAAAAAAAAAAAAAAAAAAAAAAAAGAAATAATAAATATTTAAAGTGCTAAATATTTTAATTCGCCTGATTCAATTATTCCACAATGCATCGGAACATCACGTTGAACTCCTCAAACATATACAATCATTGTGTATCATAATAAAATAAAAGTTAAAAAGAAAGTGTCTCACTGCTTAGAAGCAAAGATTTGGTTCAAAGTTGTCACATTCTTGTGATCGAGGTAAGCAAGGACAACATAAGCCGCATTACACATGTGTTGGGGTGGGATCAAGTGATCCTGAAACACCTTTTTTTATATCCACACTTATCAGTCAACTATGATTTTAATACTTAATCTAGCTATGTTCTCTTCAGCTATATTAGGGCTCCAATAGCCAAATTGAGTTGATGAGTCAGAATGGCAAATTATTATAGACATTGTTGAAATACAGTTTATATTGAAAACTACCGACTGCTAATACGGGGGGGAAACACCCTGATCTCTTCATCTTACTTTGTTTTACTTCAATATCCTCTAACTCCTTGTCAGATCCAGACACTAATCTGCCCTGTATGGGTTCTAAGAACATTTCTATACCATTGAAAAGATAGAAATAGCTCTACTTTTCATTTTAGTTTACTAAATATTAAATTATTTATTAGGTAGAGGGTTTTTTTGTTGTTGTTTTGCAGTACTGGGGATTGAACTCAGGGGCATTCTACCTCCGAGCTGTACCCTTAGCCCTATTTTTTATTCTTTATTTTGAAACAGGGTCTCACTAGGTAGCTGAGACTGGCTACGAACCTGGATCCTCCGGTTTCAGCCTCCCAAATGCTGGGATTATAAGCGTGCGCCACCACGCCTGGCTTATTAGGTAGAGTTTTTAACTTTTTGTTTGCCTTTTTTTGTTTGTTTGTTTGGGCACAAAGTTTATATCCCAAGGGCTCCCTGTTACACTATTTTTAAAAAGGCTGCACTGACTTTCATCTGTTTTGCACCTGGCAGATATAGGTACTGTGACAGGCATTGGAAAGACTATAAAAACACATAAAGTAGCATAGGACTAATATAATAAACAAGTGTCACAGGAGCTCAAAGGAGGAGAGATGGCTTCCAGGGAAGAGAACAGGAAAGTCTTCATGGGGGTGAAGAACAAATACTAGGCCAAGAAGGGTGAAAAGAATTCTATTAACTGAGCAGATATTTCACTCATTTATTCAGTTCATATTTGGTTTTTGTTGTTTTTTATTTGCTTAGGGCTTTTTTATTTGTGTTTTGGTATTGAAGATTGAACCCAGGGCATTCTACCTCTGAGCCACACTCACAGCCCTTTAAAAAAAAAATTATGAGATTGAGTCTCACTAAGTTGCTGAGGGTCTTGCTAGATTGCGAGAACTATCCTGGAATCTGTGATTCTCCTGTCTTAGTCTCCCAAGTACGGGGATTACAGGTATGTATCACCACACCTGGCTCAGTTTATACTTGTTGAGCCATAAACTGTGCTTCAAGAGGACCTGGGTGAAGATGCAGAGGCAGATGCACTCGAGAATGTTGGCCCAACTCCCAGAGGGCTGGGTGAACTAAGTGCAGCACTGTTACAGGGCTGTGATGAGTGATATGGACATCTAGGCACGTTGGACAGACTCACAGATGGCCTGGAATGTCACCTACGGGGTCTGGACTTCCCCTCTGGGCAACATGAAGCCATTAATGTTCATAACCAGTAATGTACACGCTAGAATGACAAGAGAAGGTCAAGGAGACCACACCAGGGAAGACCAAACTGAAGGCGCAGGCAGTTTTCAAAAACATGAAACTCAGGGGAAATGGTGTCTCAGTCACCCAGAAAGTAGAGTTTCTTGAAATAAGGAGTGAACGACAGCGCCATAGCTGCAGAGAACTTCACAGGATGAAAACTGGAAATGGGCGACTGGAGCCCTTGAATGGCCAGGGTGAGCCATCCAGGAGTTTGGTAAGAACAAAAGCCATATTGTTGTGAATTTTGTTTTGTTTTGTTTCATGGTCCTAGGGATTGAACCCAGAGGCATTCTACCTCTGAGCTACACCCCAGCCACTTTATTTATTTGTTTGTTTATTTATTTATTTATTTAGAAACAGGGACTCACTAAATTGCTGAGGGCCTCACTGAGTTACTGAGGCTGGCCTTGAACCTGAGATCCTCCTGTCTCAGCCTCCCAAGTACTGGGATTACAGGCATGTGCCACCATGCTCGGCTAATGTGAATTTTGAAAAGTAAGCAAAAGGCAGAAAGAGACCAAAGCCAGGGGAGAAGGCTGTCAGCCTCGGCAAGTAGTGAGACTCTCATCAACCTAGCGAGACCCTGTTTCAAAATAAAAATAAAATAGAGCTTGGAGTGTAGCTCAGAGGTAGAATGCCCCCGGGTTTAATCCCCAGTATCATACAAAAGAAAAAGAAAATTAAAGAAAAGAAATAGGGCTCTGATTGGGCTGCAGTGAGGGATGACAGTATCTTGGCCAACAAAGGAATTATAACTAATACTAGAAGAGATCGCAGAGTGTTTCCATGTCTTGGGGAAGAAGCCAGAGAAAAGGGGAAAATTAAAGAAACAGTGAAAAAAATGCCTTGGCTGATGTAGCAAGAAAGCATAATCTAGGCGGGACTGTGTAAGATGTAAGAAGTAGAGAACAAATGCCTCGGTGTTCCAGCACCCCTGAAACTTACCATCACAGAGTCAGACACAACATCAACACACTGAGAAAGAAAGACAAAGGAAACAAAAATTGGCAATTCCAATCAGGACCAGGCACGTGAAGTGAAACGGTGTCCACCGTATCATAGTGACAAACCTCCCCAGTGTCTTGGCTCATTTCCTGCTTCTAGAAAAGTGACTTATAAAGAACAGAAATGTGTCCTCACAGTCTTGGAGGCTGGAAAGTCCAAGATCAAGGTGCCAGCATCTGCTGTGAGCTCTCTTACCTCGTTCTCACATGGCAGAAGGCAGAAGGGCAAGAGCTAGAAGAACGCTGAGTGTCCACAAGGAAGAGCGGAGACAGCATCTACCAACGCAAGCCATTAATCCAGTCACGACCCTCATGACCTAACCCTTCCCGTTAAGCCCCACCCCAACACTACTGCACTGGGGGTTAAGTTTCCAATGCCTCAACTTGGGGGATACATTCAGGTCATAGCACCCACAGTGACCTCAGGGACAATCCAAGATGGCTCTCTGTACACACCGACTGCTTCTGTTGCTCAATCCTTGCAAAAGTCCTGACAATAAGATGAGTCCCAAGATGGACTCCAGTCCCCTTCATCAAACACTGGCATTCATGGGGGCCCCTTCCAGCCGTGGTTTTTTGTTTTGTTTTGCAGTACTGGGAATTGAACTCATGGGCATTCTATCTCTGAGCTACACCCCCAGCCCTATTTTTTATTCTTGATTTTGAAACAGAGTCTCACTAAGTTGTGAAGGGCCTCACTAAGTAGCTGAGGCTGGCTGGGAACCTGGATCCTCTGGTGCCAGCCTCCCAAGTACTGGGATTACAAGGGTGTGCCGCCACGCCTGGCTCAGCTGTGGGTTTAATGGGCTCAGCCAGGCCCATGGAAGTAATAGAAAGAATGAGGAAGGGTATGTACCAAAAAAGCAATAAAGGAAAAATCCCAGTACTCAGAGGCTGAAACAGGAGGATCACAGGTTCAAGGCTAGCCTCAGCAACATAGTGAGGCCTTCAGCAACTTAGTGAGACCCTGTTTCCAAATGAAAAATAATATGGGGCTGGGGGTGTAACTCAGAGGAAGAATGCTCCTGGGTTCAATTCCCAGTACCACACACACACACACACACACACACACACACACACACACACACAATCAAGTATAGACTGTCTCTGTTCACCTACCCTTCTCCACATTGGTATCATTCTTGATGGTATTTTAATTAATTGAGGAGAGGAGAATTCGGAAGAGCAAGTAAATTTAGCACATTATGCAAATGATTTCAAGTAAATTCCTCTAAAAGTGACCCCAACTATTTCACTGAGAGATACAGATCTCTGAGATAAAGCAAGTTCCCTGTCAGCTTCCAAGGTACACACTCCTCAAGAGAACACCTGTCCCCAGATCATCTCCAGCAGCCCCAGCCTCCCAGAGGGCGTCTCCCCTCGGCTCCTGAGCAAGACCGTATTGTAAGACTCCGCGGAGGGGAGGTCTACAGGCTCTCTAAAGTATCAAAGGGCCTCTTGGCTTTGCCTATTAGAAGGTTAATCCCAATTCCTGCAAATGAACCAGATTTGAAAATAGGTGTTTAGGAGCAGCAGCGGCCCCAATGTCACGGCTCACAAAGCAGCCAGGCAAGTAGCATGTGCAGCCCACCGTTCAATGATAATAGGTTTACCAAGTGAAATAAAGCTAAGTTGGGGATAGGGGAGAGTATTTTACCCTGTTTGACCTCTTAGGAAAGTCACCCAGGGTGTCCTGGGGGAGAAGAGCTGATAGAAGGGCATGCCCTTTTATCCAGGTTGATGGTCCCTTGTTACAGAACCAAAGCAGAAAAAGGTTTCGTTACCTTTACAATTATTTGATCTTTTATTTTTTGTATTGGAGTGGACCAGTGTTTGTGCAGTCCTCCTGTTCTCTCCAGTATCAGGACACGGGGCTGTGCGACTGAGCTTGCAAACACTAGAGGGACAGGGACAACTCCAAATTTCTCCCTGTTCACATCCCTGAGGGCAGGCACCCTCTGTCCCCACAGACCACAGTGACACATGGACACACCCAGAAATCCTGACAGCTCTTCTCAGTGAGAGGCTGGGCTGGATGGGCTGGGGCAGGCTAATTCAAAATGAAGGGGTCTAAAGTTCTGCACTGCTTCTTTGCCAACCCCAAGATTCTGCTTTTGAAAAATGTTTAAATCAGTCTGTGCAAAGAGAAAATTATATGGCTTATTAATTCTGTTTATGCCTTTTTAAATAAAGATCATTCAGTTTTCAGACCACTGGTTCTGCAAATACATATACACATCACATTTTAGCAGCTTGCATGAGCTCCTTTGCAAATGTTAATGTCTCTTTGTTAATGTCTCTTTGTTAATATATATAGCATATATATATACTTTATAGTGTGAGAGTGATATTTTTTCTTCCCCTCATTCCCATCATTTTCTAAAGTAATATTTTTCTTAATTGCAAATAGAATATTTATTACAGAAAATTTAGAAAGTAAAGGAAAGCACTAAGAAGAAACTTTAAATCATTCATAAGCCCTAAACCAATGGTAAATACTCTTCTGATAATTTTGGTGCATATACTTCCAATCTGTTTTTTTGTTTTTGTTTTCTTTTTTTCGGTACTGGGGATTGAATTCAGGAGCATTCTACCTCTGAGCTATACCCCAGCCCTATTTTTTTTTATTCTTTATTTTGAAACAGGCTCTCACTAAGTGGCGGAGTACCTCACTAGGTAGCTGAGGCTAGCCTCGAACCTGGATCCTCCTGTCTCAGCCTCCCAAATGCTGAGATTACAAGCATGTGCCACCACGCCCAGCTTCCAATCTGGTTTTGTATGCATAAATATACTTGGTTTAATCCTCCAAAATAGCATTTTATTGTGCATACTATTTTTTCACTTAATATGTCACACACATTTTCTATATTATTAAATAATCTTCTAAGCATAATTTTCAAAGGATATATAACATGCCATACAACAGATATACCTATTTAACCATTAGCTGTGAATTGGATAATTGTTTCTAATATTTGCTATTATTAACCAAATTATGTTCAACATCCTTTTATTTCTGCTTAAACATAGAATTAGTTCCTTTAAGTTCTATAAATCAGATTGCTGAGTCATTGGGATCAAGCAAGTATTAAGATTTCCTGTATGTTGTAAAATTGTGTTTCAGAAGGATTCCACCAATTTACATTCCCGCAACAGGTGTATCAAAGTGTGTATTTACCCATTTACCATCAGTAGGTTTCCTACTTGTGTGTGTGTGCGTGTGTGCGTGTGTGTGTGTGTGTGTGTATGTGTGTGTGTGTTTGTTTTACTAGTGATTGAACCCAGGGGTGTTCTACTTCTGAGCTATACCCCAGCCCCCCTCCCTTTTTTTAATTTTGAAACAGGGTCTCGCTAAGTTGCTGAGGGCCTCACTAAATTGCTGAGGCTGGCCTCGAACTTGCATCCCTCCTTTCTCATCTCCCAAGTCCTGGGATTACAGGCTTGTGGCACCATACCCAACTGGTTTCCTATTATTTTGACTTTCTATTTGGATTAGAATTTGTTCTGACCATATTCTCTAGACCTGTAAATGAATAACATGACCAGAGCTACACACGTACAGGATGTCTTCCATAAACCTATTAGGCAAAACTAGCCACCAACATGTTAAATCTGATCACTGACCACCATCACAATGCGGCTCCAGATCCGCACCTCCTGTGACTAATCTGTCCTTTTCATCCCCACAAAAAACGTTTCTGATCAGATATCTATATGCTCTTAAGTAAAAATAACGGCAATTTCAAATGGTAGGGGACAGGGATTCCAAATACGGTTCTGTAAGATGTAATGAGGTTTTGAATTGTAAAACTCTCAGTTGAGAAGAGTTCTCCACGATGGCTACGATGCTAACAAGAAGATCTAAAGCGTAAACAGCTCAGATCCCTGAACGGACCTCTGAAGAGCGAGAGCCAGGGAAGAGCGAGCAGGAGTGAACAGAACAATATCAGAGTAAATAGACTGTACCGATTCCATGAGATAAGATTGACGGAATCCAGGGTAGCGCTAATATATCCCACCCACATAGTTTATAAATAGGATTGTGGAAGGCAGCTTATGGAGATGTGGGCCCTACAAAAACAAAACAAAACAAAAAAAGGCTACGTGGGGCCATGGCAGTGGTCTTGTTTTATGTAATGAACAAACTATGTCCCCGAAGAATCCTCTTCAAACTAGTTCTGAGCCTGGTAGGATAATATTAAATGAGACATATAGAAAATAATTTTTAGCTAGTAATGTTAGGACATGTATAGTTAAAATCCACGCTTAATTCTTCTTGTCTAAATCAGATGAAACTCAGTAATTAGTATGAGAGGAAACATCCAGAAATGTCGGACAGGGAGGCCCATAATTGCTGTGTGAGGCTGCCAGCTGGTCTCCTCGCCCACCAAAGGACTAAATGAGCCCCAGAATGCTTAGGAGAGCTGACACTCTGAACTAATCTTTAATTTATTGATTTGCTACCTCACTGAAAAAAGTAGCATATCAATAAATGACTGTAGTTAAGAAGTTAAGATCCAAGAAGAAGCAGGGAGGGGTTGCTGGCATCCACTGAGAACATTGAGGTTTATAGAAAATAACATCAAGAGTTTCCGGGAGAAAATTGATGTCTAGTAAGGACACAAGTATATCAAAAAAATATAAACTTTAAGATCTGTTTTACAAGGTCCTTCCTTTTTGTCTGCATTTTTATTTGTACAAAATAAAAAAAACAATGACAATAAACTGGAAATTATGGAATAAACTAATCTAAAAACAGTAAGTACAATGAATAATTCAGAACTCTAGGATCCAGCAAAATGTGACTTTGTAATTTGTGACTTTATGCTTAATTATAATGATCAATTAAAGAAATCTCTGTATGAAAATTAAAAATAAGAAATTCTTAAAATGATAAAACTAAAAAGGAAAATAAAAGAGAAAAGGCAATGATGTAAAATTAAAATAATCCTTAATTCTGAAGATGAAAATGGTCCCTGAACATATTTAAATTACTTCTTGCTCTTGCAGTCTTATATTATTCGTTCATAAAAAGAAATTGTGAGATTTCCCTTTATATCAAGAGAAAGTATTGCTGAAACTCATTTTCTGAGTAGTCTAAAATATGGCATATTAATAATTTGGGGGTAGGTAAAATTTTAACAAACATATAAGGTTGATTCTTAATAAAATTCTAAGTACTATATTTCAGATATTTTGAGGAAGTACTATATGGAGTACTATATTTCAGATATTTTGAGGAAGGAAAAGAAGACTCACCCATAGAATCATCCATTGATGCAATTATTAAATTTTTTTACATTTCTTTCTAATATTATTTTTTGTGATACTGAGGATTGAACTCAAGAACATTCTACCTCTGTGCTATACCCCCAGCCCTATTTTTATTTTTTCTTTTAAAACAGGGTCTCACTAATTTGCAGAGGGCTTCATTAAGTTGCTGAGGCTGCCCATGAACTCCTGATCCTCCTGTCTCAGCTCCCAAATACTGGGATTACAAGCATGTGCCCCCATTCCCAACTTGATATTTTCAACTCAAATTGTTTATACCCGCTATCATAGGGTACATCGTGTATCCTTTTTTTTTTTTTTTTTTCATTTCACAGCATATTAAAAGCATTTTTTTAATCCTGGGGATTGAATCCAGGAGTTCTCTATCACTTAGCTACATTCACAGCCTTTTTTTATTTTCTATTTTAAGACAGGGTCTCACTAAGTTGCCCAGGCTGGCCTTGAACTTACGATTGTTCTACCTCAGCCTCCCAAGTGGTTGAAAGTACAGGCGTGTACCACAGTGCCCAACCCTAAAAGCATTCTTAACATTACTGCATGAGCACTTCCAAATAGTCCTTCCAGTATGTCATAATTTTTACTGCGTTTGTTGGACATTTAAATTACATTTATGTATTACTATACCACTCTAATGAGCATCCTAATGTATATGCCTTATGGTAGATCTATCTCAAAAATGGTCAGCAATTCCTCCCCTTCCCATGTCCATCCCCTCTTGTCATCTAACTGCCCGTGCCCTCCCACTCTGAGTCTGAACTCAGCTATGTGCTTGCTGAAAAATAAGATATTAGTGATCTTGAGGCTTGCAAGCACTTGCACATTGAGATTCGCTCCCTGGCCATCCTAGGAACTGTCACCACAAGAATTAGCACTGGCTCACTTGCTGGATAATGGGACCCATGGCCTGGTTTCTCTCATCTCTCCTGCAGACCTACCAACCACCAACATGTGAGTGGAGCCATCTCAGATCACCCAGCTATCAACCAACTCACCATCTCAGCAGCGATTTGAGCAAGCCTAGCTTCCATGGATGGAGCTAGCCGCAATGAGGAGAAATACTCACTGGCTGCAGAATCGTGATCCAGATATGTAATACTATTTCAAGTCACAGAGAAAGTCAACTGGTCGTTTGTCCTATATTTCCTGGTGCTGCTGTCCCAGAAATGAATCTACTTGGGCCAAAGGCAAGAATACTGACTATTATTTAGTTATGGCATTCAGTGAAAATAAATTATGATGAATAGCCTACTTTCAGTAACCCCAAGAATGGGTTAGTTATGACTATTATCCAAGTGGCTCCCACAGTCGTCATAGGTCATCTTCTTCCATGAGCTTGAATGTAGCATTTGCGGTGTCAACGAGATGGAGAAGAGCTGCTTGCCAGGATCACTTAAGACCCAGAATTCCAACTCAGGTAAAGAGACCTTGCACAGGTGTCCCCACTACGCTTCCAGTATGGAAGTGTTCCTATCTGTTATGGTCAGATATAGGACGCCCCCTGGAGACCTCACAGTTGACATAGTTAAGTCACGAGAGTTGTAATCTCATCAGTAGATAAATCCATTATACTGGGTTGTAGAAGGGGTAACCTAGGCTGGTCGGGTGTGACTGGAGAAGGGGAGGTCCCTGGGTGTAGCCTTAGGGATTGTGCTCGTGTCTTGGATTTCCATTGTTTGCTTGCTCTCTGCTCTGGCCTCATGGTGTGAGAGCAGAGCCCGTGTGCTCTCCCTCTCTCTGCTCTGGCCGCTGTGATGTGAGAGCAGAGCCTGTGTGCTCTCCCTCTCTCTACTCTGGCCACCATGATGTGAGAACAGAGCCCCTGCGCTCTCCCTCTCTCTACTCTGGCCACCATGATGTGAGAGCAGAGTCTGTGTGTTCTCCCTCTCTCTGCTCTGGCCGCCATGATGTGAGAACAGAGCCCGTGTGCTCTCCCTCTCTCTGCTCTGGCCTCCATGGTGTGAGAACAGAGCCCGTGCGCTCTCCCTCTCTCTACTCTGGCCTCATGGTGTGAGAGCAGAGTCTGTGTGTTCTCCCTCTCTCTGCTTCTGGCCTCATGGTGTGAGAGCAGAGCCTGTGCGCTCTCCCTCTCTCTACTCTGGCCACCATGATGTGAGAGCAGAGTCTGTGTGTTCTCCCTCTCTCTGCTTCTGGCCTCATGATGTGAGAGCAGAGTCTGTGTGTTCTCCCTCTCTCTGCTTCTGGCCTCATGGTGTGAGAGCAGAGCCTGTGTGCTCTCCCTCTCTCTGCCCTGGCCGCTGTGATGTGAGAGCAGAGCCTGTGTGCTCTCCTTGTCTCTACTCTGGCCTCCATGGTATGAGAGCAGAGCCCGTATGCTCTCCCTCTCTCTGCTTCTGGCTGCAATGATGTGAGAGCAGAGCCTGTGTGCTCTCCTTCTCTCTGGTCTGGCCGCCGTGATGTGAGAGCAGAGCCCATACACTCTCCCTCTCTCTGCTCTGGCCGCCATGGTGTGAGAGTAGAGTCCGTGTGCTCTCCCTCTCTCTGCTCTGGCGGCCATGATGTGAGAACAGAGCCCGTGTGTTCTCCCTCTCTCTGCTCTGGCCTCCATGGTGTGAGAACAGAGCCCGTGCGCTCTCCCTCTCTCTGCTCTGACCTCATGGTGTGAGAGCAGAGCCTGTGTGCTCTCCCTCTCTCTGCTCTGGCAGCCATGGTGTGAGAGTAGAGTCCGTGTGCTCTCCCTCTCTCTGCTCTGGCGGCCATGATGTGAGAACAGAGCCCGTGTGCTCTCCCTCTCTCTGCTCTGGCAGCCATGATGTGAGAACAGAGCCCGTGTGTTCTCCCTCTCTCTGCTCTGGCCTCCATGGTGTGAGAACAGAGCCCGTGCGCTCTCCCTCTCTCTGCTCTGACCTCATGGTGTGAGAGCAGAGCCCGTGTGCTCTCCCTCTCTCTGCTTCTGCTGCCATGCCCTGAGTTCCACAGAGTCAGCCTCACAAAGACTGAACTCAGAACCTCCGAAAAACTGTGAGCAAATAAATCTTCCTTCCTCTAAGTCGTGTGGCCTGTCCTTTGCATTATAGCAGTGGGAATATTGACTGAGCCACTGTCCTCTGGGCATCTTTATTCTAAGGCCTCATGATCTCTACTTTGCAGGAATAAAGCCATCTTCTCTCTCTCTTTCACTTATTCACTCACAACATACTTACATACTTAGAGTTTATTAACTAATGAATCAAGTGTTAGGAGATAGCAAGAAAATAGTTTACCTTCAGGATACATGGTCATTTAGAGGAGAAAAGAAATGTGTAGCCATACAGATCCTGGGCAGCAACCTAGAATTTTCATTAAAATACATCCTGAAATACATTCTGTTTCCAGTCACCCAGCCCCTATCTTGATCCTAATTTCATTTCTTTTGGCTTTGGTGGTAAAGAAAAAGTGATTTAGAGCACACAATTATGTTGATTAAGTGTTGAAATAGTAATAAAATGTATACCTAAAATTAATTTCATCTTTTTCTTATTTTTTATTTTGCTATCAGAAAAGTTTAATGTTTGGCTCACTTCTGTGCCTCACATCATATTTCTTCCAGATGCTTTCAAGGTCTGAATTAGAAAGATGCTTATTTAAACTGAGAAGTAAGGAAATTAATGGATGGAATAAAGTTAACAGCAATCTGGAAAGATTGTGATACAGCTATCACATCAGCACATCAGATAGCCGTATTTGATCCAAGTGTGAGTTTGGAGTTCTAAGCATGAAAACTTGAAAGGTTAGCTACGCCTTCAGCTGGTGATCCAGAGTCACCACAGAGGGTCAGGGCTATGGCTTTAGGGGTAGAGTGTGTGCTCAGATGCTCACTGCTCTGTGTTCAACCCCTGACGCCAAAATAAATTATTTAAAGAAGGAGAATCATATAGTACGTGGTCTTTAGAAGCAAGGAATGGTGGCTCGCACCTCTAGCCCAGCTACGTGAGAGGTGGAGGCAGGATCTCTTGAGCTCAGGAGTTCAGGGCAGCCTGCACAACACAGCAAGACCCTGTCTCCTTTTATTTTTTTTATTTATTTGCATGTGTGTGTGGTACTGAGGATTGAACTCAGGAGTGTTCTATCTCTAAGATACACTCTCAGTCTTATTTTATTTTTTTATATTTTGAAACAGGATCTTGCTAAGTTACCACACGCTGACCTTCAATGTGCAATCCTCCTGTCTCAGCTTCCCAAATACTGAAATTTTGGGCATGTGCTGTGGCTTCCTTAGCTTCTTTTAAAAAGAAAGCGAAAAGCCAGGAATGCTAGTGCAGTCCTATAATCCAAGGACTTGGGAGGCTGAAACAGGAGGATCACAGATTTGCAGCCAGCCTCAGCAATTTAGCAAGTCCCTCAAAACTTAGTGAGACTCTGTTTCAAAATAAAATAGGTCTGAGTAAGAATGCCCCTGGGTTCAATCCCCAGTAAAAAAGAAAGAAAAGAAGGAAGAAAGAAGAGAGAGAGGTATAGGGAGAGAGAGGAAGAAAGAAAGACCAAAAAATAATCATCACAGAATCAAGTCACCTTCAAGCCCCACATTCCAGTTCAGGCCACATCCTGGTCATGACTTATCAAACCCCAAATAACCAACCTCAGTGCATCCACTATAAATATGTTTTCAAGATTGGAAAAAGCTAGAATAAAATGTAAATTTAATTAAATAAATCAAACCCATAGTATTAACAATTTTATGTTAAATCCAGGAAGAAGTTTTTATATTATTGGGACAATCCATATGCATCTGGTATTAAAGTATTTGTAATTTTAAGAGAATTTAGCATATTAGAGATTTTGGTATGTTATTAAGTTTTGTGATTCCAACTTAAAATGTGTAATTATTTTTAGAATTGCTTTGAAAAATTAAGAGAATTTGACAAATGAATAATGTTGGAATGGTTCAGAGAACTTACTTGTGTTTATATTTATAAGAATTTTTTAAGCACTAGAATCAATAATTTTCAGACATTCCAAGTTCTACAAAAGAGAACAAAATCTATTAAATTTACTAGTGTGTTTTAAAGTGTGTAAGAAATTAAATTAAATTAAATTTGTAAAGAGGATTGATTGTTTTAGTCTTTCAAATTGACTTAATTAAATATCTACTCTGAGAAAAAATGAAGTTATGTGCTCTTATTTTAAAAGATTTGTAAGTTAAAATTAAAAGCTTAATAAAACAGATTTAACATTCTGATTTTTATAAGCTATTAATTTAAAATTCAAATTTTATAAGATATTCTTCTTATATACAAAAGCCCCACTCAGGATATGAAAAAAAATCATACACAGCAGGCTAGGGAAGGCATCCAGATTTCTTGGGAGAAAGCCAAGTCCATCCTTGTATAGAAATACTTACTGGGCAATATTTCCATTAGAGAACTACAAATCCAGCCTTAAATGAGGAAAGAAGGTTGTATTAGATGTCACTTCAAGTCCCATATCTGCCTCAGAGGCCAGAATATCTTGATCCTTGGAAATGCTTGCCTGGTCATGCTCACTAAACTGGGGGAGGGAAAACCTTCTGTGGGCACCCCTTCTGAGGGGCCATGTCACTTCCGGGGTGCAGGACTGCTCAGACAGGGAAGCAGTCCATCTCTTGCAGAGGTATCAAACACAACTGTCAAGTTGCCTTGGACTGGAAATTAAAGGACGACAGTAATAATGAGTGACAGATCTCCTGGAGTCCTGAAATGTCTGCCTCACTGTTACGGAAAGAACCAAGTTGTGCCTGTAGTAGAAAGGAGGCTCATCCCTAACTCTGCAGTTCCCAGAACAGCTGTCTGTCCACACTGCCAGCCATGTTTAAATGCTGGCCTTTGAAATGAAGTAAATGTCCTTTGGTCTTTGTTTCAGATCCTCTGTAATTTGGTCCCAAACTATATTTTTTTCTTGTTTCTTGCTTCTCTCTGAAAAGACTAAGAGTGAGACACTGTTTCAAAATAAGGAATAAAAAATAGTGTATAATTTTCTTGATGTGGTTTTGAATGCTCATTGCTAGTATTTTGTTTAGCAGTATTGCATTTAAGTTCATCAACAATATAGGCCTATAGTTTTCTTGAGATGTCTTTATTTGGCTTTGGTATTAATATGACATTGGCTTCACCACGGTCAAGTTGGGTTCATCCCAGGGATGCAAGGCTGGTTTAACATATGAAAAACAATCCATGTAATTCACCACATAAACAGAACCAAAGACAAAAATCACATGATCATTTCAATAGATGCTGAAAAAGCATTCGACAAGATCCAACACACATTCATGCTAAAAGCACTGCAGAGAACAGGAATAGAAGGAACATACCTCAACATCATAAAGGCAGTATACAATAGGTCCACAGCCAACATAATATTAAATAGGGAAAAACTGCAAGAGTTCCCGCTAAAAACAGGAACAAGACAAGGGTGTCCATTATCACCACTTCTGTTCAATATTGTACTTGAGACTCTAGCCAGAGCAATAAGGCAAGAGAAAGAAATCAAAGGCATACAAATAGGAAGGGAAGAACTAAAACTGTCCCTTTTTGCAGCTGACATGATGTTATACTTAGAAGACCCAACAAACTCAACCAAAAGGCTTATAGAACTGATCAACAAATTCAGCAAAGTATCTGGATATGAAATCAATCTTAAAAAATCAGAAGCTTTCTTGAATGCCAACCATAAATCTACTGAGAAAGAAATCCAAAAAACAATTCCATTTATGATATTGCCCCCCAAAATAAAACACCTAGGAATACACCTAACCAGGGAGGAAAAAGACCTCTACAAGGAAAATTATAAAACATTGAAGAAATCGAAGAAGACCTTAGAAAATGGAAAGACCTTCCATGCTCTTGGAAAGGCAGAATAAATATCATCAAATGGCCATTCTCTCAAAAGTGATCCACAGATTCATTGCGATACCCATTACATTACCAAGGTCATTCCATACAGACATAGAAAAGTCAGTCATTAAATTCATTTGGAATAACAAAAAGCTCAGAATGCAGAAGGGATCACAATACCCAACTTCAAACTATACTACAAAGCCATAGTAATAAAAACAGCATGGTATTGGCACAAAGGCAGAAACATAGACCAATGGAGCAGAATAGAAGACTCAGAAACAAATCCGCACACTTACAGCCAATTGACTTGTGATGAAGGGGCCAAAAACATACACTAGAAAAAAGGCAGCCTCTTCAACAAATGGTGTTGGCAAAACTGGTTAACCCTATGCAGGAAAATGGAAATAAACCCCACTTTCTCACCCTGCACAAGAGTCAATCAAGATGGATCAAAGACCTGGAAGTCAGACCTTGCAGCTACTTGAAGAGGGCATAGGTCCAACACTTCAACACATAGGCACAGGTAAAAACTTTCTCAACAAGACCCCAAAGGCACAATAAATTCAAATGAAGATCAATATGTAGGATTGCATTAAATTAAAGAGCTTCTATGCAGCAAAGGAAACTATCAAAAACCTTAACAGAGAGCCAACAGAACGGGAGAAAATTTTTGCCAACTACTCCCACAATAGAGGACTAATATCCAGAATATACAGAGACTCAAGAAACTAACAGCTAAGAAAACAAATAGACCAATCAAAAAATGGGCAAGTGAACTAAATAGACACCTCACAAAGGAATAAACACAAATGGCCAATAAATGTATGGGGAAATGTTCAACATCATTAGCAATCAGAGAGATACAAATCAAAGCTACCCTGAGATTTCACCTTATCCCAATTAGAATGGCAATCATCAAAAACACAAACAACCCTGGAGAGGGTATACATTATTGGTGACATTGTGAATTAATGAAACCACTTTGGAAAACAGTTTGGAGGATCCTCAGATGAATGGGAATGAATCTACCATATGATCCAGCAATACCATATCTGGGTATCTACCCAAAAGAATGAAAACCAAACTATCAGACCAATGCATGTGTACCCATGTTTATAGCCACACAATTCACAATTCACAATTGCCAAACTATGTAACCAGCCTGGGAATGGATCCACTATATGATCCAGCTATACCACTCTTGGGTATCTTTCCAAAGAGGTTGAAACCAGAGAACTACAGTAATATATGCATACCCAAGTTCATAGCAGCACAATTCACAATAGCCAAATTATGGAATCAACTCAGGTGTCCATCAACAGATGAATGGATCACAAAACTATGGGAAATACACACAATGGAATTCTTACTCAGCAATAAAGAATAAAAAAATGTTATTTGCAAGAAAATGGAAGGACCTGGAGAACGTTATGTTAAGATTAGCCAATCACATAAAGTGAAGGGACATATGTTTTCTTTAATATGCGAAAGCTAGGGAGTAACTGGGATACCAGAGGGAACCCAGATAATGGAGGAGAAACCTCAGTGGAGCTAGGGAAGTGGTCTAAGGGAAGACTGAGGTCCATGATTGGAAATAGTAACAGTGACTGTGTGTCCCAATGTCAATCTCAGTCCTCTGTATGGGAAGAGGGGAGATGGGAGATGGGGGGGAGGGCACCAAGTGCTGTGTGCGTGTATGTCATTGTTAACATGATTTATATTATGATGTGAGACAAGAATGCACCAATAAAAGCACTTTAAAAAATAAAAATTAACTAATTAAAAAACATTTTTTAAAAAGGGGGCAATGCCAGGTGTGGTAACAGGTTCGAGGACAGTCTCAGCAAGTAGTGAGATTCTCAGCAACCTAGTGAGACTTTGTTTCAAAATAAAAATAAAACAGGGCTAGGGGTTCAGCTTGGAGGTAGAATGTCCCTGGGTTTCATCCCCAATACAAGAGAAAAAAGGGGGGAGGGGTAGTGGGAGCGGAGCTCAGAGGTAGAATGCCCCTGGATTCAATCCCTAGTACCAAAAATAAATAAATAAAAGTAATAGCTGATATAAATGAATGCTAAATTGGAAGTTTTAACTAATGCACCAAAATGCAATAAATATAGCACATGAAAGTCAGATGTCAAATTTTCAGGGAAAATAATACAAAAAATAATTATTGAACTTTTAAACATCTGGCCCTATTTGAAGATTTAAAAGATTATCCATTTGTGGGAAATTGGGAGGATGTGAGGAATACTTCTTTGCCAAAAGCTGTCGATGTACTATGAGTACCACCTAGGTGAAAGAGTTTGGGATGCTCCTTGCGCATCTCAAGTTAAGAGAGAAGAACTCCTGAAAGACGTCTTAGAGGACGAATTAAGCATCTTTGAAGATGGAGTGTGGGGAAAGCAGGGAGATACAGTAAATGGTCTGACCCCACCTGCGAAATCTCAAAGGAGAGGTGGGCTGTCTAGCCACTGACAATCGAGTTGAAGGAGAAGGTGGCCCGCACCCCCAGAGTTTACAAAGGCAAGAAGACCTGATTGATTCCTCTGGGCCAGATGTGGGGCCCGGGGGAGGGATAACCAGCCAGTTGGGCCACTGAGGGGAGGGGCAGGACTCAGCAGAGAGAAGCCCTGCCACCAGTGTATTCCCAGTAGCTGTATAATGGAAAACAGCCAGCTGAAAGCGAGTTCATCATTCTTGTCGAGGGAAATGCAGGTGGGAAGTCCCTGGTGGTTGGAAGATATCCCAAAGAATCCTTGCAAACATCCATAAAAGAAAAGGCCCCTGGTTAAAAGCTGCCAGATTCAGAAAGTACAAAACCATCCAATCACAAAATAACTTTCCTGCTTCCTACAGCGACCCCTTCCCTGTTGCAGCCCTGGAAGTGTTGGAGGCCAGAGAAGATGCCAGAAGAAAGGAAGAGGATGAAATAGACAAAGAATGTGGCAAGTGAAGAACTTGAACTCCACCCAAGGGTCGGCTTCCCATCTACAGCAGATCCTCAAAGCAGGCATGTAAGTCAAGTTTGAAGTTCTGTCTCTCACATGGTCCTGGACATTTTGATTTCTGAGTTGACACTGTGTTTCTAGCTTAAAGTAACTTACAGACTTTTTGTTACCTAAGGGTGCTCAGAAGAGTCATGAGATTCTCAGAACTTTCATCAGGAGCAGGGGGAAAGCATCCCCCGCTGAATAGAGTTTAAAGGGTCAGGAGATAACAAACAAGTGCTTTATGATGATAGCCCGGCACGCTCCAGTAACGATGCATTAACATTTATCAAGTGCTGGTTTTGCCGAGCGCAGTGCTCAACACTTTATTGCATTATATCAGTTAAACTGCAAATCCGTGGTAGAAAGAAGACAGCAAATGAATAAAGCAAATTGCAGGGCAATCAAATTCCATGTACGTGTCTGTGTTTCAGTGTGTATATCTGAAAACACTCAAGAAAAGGATGGTAAGATTCTCCAGAGAAACAGAAACAGCAGGATGCATATAGACAGAGAGAGAGAAAGCAAGGTTTAGTTTAAGGAATTGGCTCATGTGATTGTGAAGGCTTGTCAAATCCAAAATGTGCTGGGGTCAGCCGGCATGCTGGAGACACAGAGGGGAGCTGTGGCTTCAGTCTGGGGCAGATTCCCTTCTTGCACCAGAGGGTTCTAATAAGGCCTTTAGCTGATTGCAAGAGGCTCGCCCCTATTATGAGGAGTAATCTGCTTTACTCAAAATTCATCAATTTATATGTTAATTTTATTCCCCAAAATACCTTTATGGAAACATCCAGAATATCGGTGAACCAATATCTGGGCACCATGGCCCAGTCAAGTTGACATGTAGAATTAACCATCACCAAAGAATATACACCAAACTATTGACAGTAACTAGGTACATTGGGCAGGAAATGAATATAACAGAAATTAAGCAGGATCTCACTGTATATACCAGTTTACACTCTTCACCCTGAGACCCAAGCAAGGGGCAAGCGTCTGCTTCTGCTCTACATCATAGACAACCTCATTCTGACTTTTCTGCAGCTTCACTCTGGGTCCCAGTACCACACACACACAAAAAGGATGTGTTGGAGAAATGTAATTTAAAACAGAATATCCTCCAACCTAGAGCCTTCCTCCAAAAATTCGTAGAGAAAGAAAACAGTTTTATTACTGAATAAGTGTTAAACCAGAATATGAAGCATATAATAGGCAATCCACTGAGAAATTACAGGACAGAAAGAAAGTGCGCCCGTTTGTGGAGCCAAGCAAGTCCCGTTACGTTCGCATCCTCAAAAACAAACAAACAAACAACAAAAAACCAATTAGTTCTCAAAAGTGAAAACTTGGCAACATCAAATATTACTCAAATTCGCCCTAAATTCCCCTGATGATTGGGGTAACCATATGTATTAGTTAGTGGTTTTATACAATGAACCAATAAATTTCTAACTTTATGACAAAAGGAAATTTTGCAACCAGGGGCAAGGTGCTTGCCACAGTGAGTCTCCTAAACTATTTCTTTTTTTTTTCTTTCTTTCTTTCTTTTTTGGTACTGGTGATTTAACCCAGCAGGAGTGTTCTACCTTCGAGGAACACCCTCAACCTTTTTTTATTTTGAAACATGGTCTCACTAAGTTCCTGAGGCTGGCCTCAAATCTGCAATCCTTCTGTATCAGCCTCCCAAATACTGGGATTACAGGTACACACCACCACACCTGGGGGTTTTTCTGTTGGTTTTTTTTTTTAAGGAATTGAGCCAGGTGTGGTGGCTCACACCTAAAATCTCAATACTTGAGAGGCTGAGACAGGGGATCACAGATTTGCAGCCAGCCTCAGCAACTTAGCAAGGACCTCTGCAATTTAGTGAGACCCTTTTCCAAATAAAAAATAAAATAGAGCCAGGGGAGCCTGGCGTGGTGGCACACGTTTGTAATCCCAGTACTTGGGAGGCTGAGACTGGAGGATCTGGGTTCACAGCCAGCCTCAGCTACTTAGTGAGGCACTCCACAACTTAGTGAAACCCTGTTTCAAAATAAAGAATAAAAATAGGGCTGAGAGTGTGTGTAGCTCAGAGGTAGAATGCCCCTGAGTTCAATCCCTAGTACCACAAAAAAAAAAAAAAATAGTGCTGGGGGTGTGCCTCAGAGGTAGAATGCCCCTAGATTCAATCCCCAGTAACACACACACACACACACACACACACACGAAATAATACAGGTTTGCTATTTAATTTACTTTGCAGATGAGAACACTGAGCCCTTGCTCAGGGTCTCCCAGGAACTTAGAGAATCGCAGTGGAACCGGCCTCCAGACAGCGCTCAGCTCTCCCTACTCGATCACGCTACTCTCGTGCACTCCGGTTGCTCGCTGTGGTGCCAGGCAATCTAGACATAGCTTAATAAGTCTTGCTATGGCCTACGAGTTAAACAACAACTGCAAAGACCTGAAGGAACCTCAATATGGAATCGAATGCTTAAAACTTGACCAAAAAAACACACACATTTTTGGTATATTATTATCATCAAAGAAGCTAATTTTCAACCATTATGTCAGAAGAGATCACCATGCACTTCCAGAGTTAAAGATTTTGTAAAATCTAGGCTCCCCCCTCCCCTCCCCCATGCCAGCTTGCAGATCCCTTAAATCCCATTGCCGGCTCCCCTCTCCTCTCTACTAACTCTCCATTCCAGTCGCACTGGACCTCCCCTGCTCCGCACTAAACACGGGACCTGTCCTCACTCTGAGAAGACTTCATGCACTCCAGACCTTACTGAGGGTCTCCTTTTCCTGGGGGATCCAGCTTCCCCCCTTATTTCTCATTCCACTGCTCATACACATACCCAAACACACACACACACACACACACACACACACACACACACACACACACACATCCTGGTCCATGGTTGTCTTCCTACCTCTCTGAGTTTCTGTTCTCTGGCCCTCTTTTCCCAAAATTCAATTCTTTAATTTCATTATGCAAAGCAGTTTAGGTTTTACCCACAACTCAGCTACCACCTTTGACTACCCCAGTTTCTGCAGTGCCTGTCTGTTCTGGAGCTCACACTTTAATAGCATTAAGAAAAGAGTTTGTCATTTCAGTTTTTTCTTATTCCCATCAGTGGATGGGAATAGTACAGAGATTTGTTTTCCCATTGTATCAATTAAGATGAGTTCATCTGTAAGTAATAGAAAACCCAATTCGAACTGATTTAAACAAAAAAGGATTATCAGAGCATATAACAAGAAGTCTAGAGGTTGGAAGCTTTGGGAATTGGCTTCAAGACACAAACTCTCTCTACCTTTTTTGCTCTGTCATCCTTAGTTTACTGGCTTGGTCCTTAGAGCTGTCCCTGTGGTCATAATGCAGTGACCATAGTTTCAGAAATCAATGTAGATACAATCATTTCAGGCTGAAAACCACAGACATTTTGCAGGGTGCGATGGTGTACGCATGTAATCGAAGTACCTGGGAGGCTGAGATAGGATTGTAGGTTCAAGGCCAGCCTCACAGCCTAGTGAGACCCTGTTTCAAAATAAAAAATTGCTGGGGGTCAGAGGTAGAGTACCCCTGGGTTCAAACCCCAGTAGCAAAAAATAAAAAATGACACATTTCGTCTTTTGAGTGTCTTTTTTATCTGTAAGGAAAAGCCATTTAGCATCTCATTGACTGGAGCTGTGTCACATACATCCTCCTTAAATAGTCTGGCAAAGAATTGAATTACAAGATTGGTTTGAACCCATCATGATTCACTTCCTGGGCTGAGAAACGGGATGTATCCTGAGTACATTTGTTCTGGTTATCTGTAGGACACCACAAACCACCCAAACAGCAATTTCCTATGATCTCTCAAAGTTTTGTGAGTTGACTGGGCTCAGCGGGGCAGTCCAGTGTCTCCTGGCTGTCATCCGATGACTAGAGCTCGAGACTTCCAAAGGCTCAGCTGAGCTCTCAAGGAAGTTCCCCACGGTGGCCTCCTTACTCACACCTGGACTGTCACTGCCTGCCACCCCGTCTCTGGCAGAGTAGTCTAGACTTACAGAGCAGTTTCAAGAGACAAGAAGCAGAAATTACCATTCCTCTTGAATGCTAAGTCTGGAACTAGCTGTAACAGTTATGCATCACTTAGTGACAGGGAAGCGTTCCGAGAAACGCATCGTTAACCGGTTTTTCCTTATGTAAACATCAGAGTGTACTTACACACACCTGGATGGTACAAGTCAATCACTCGATGTGGCCTCAAAGCAATCAAGAGACCACTAAACACAAGATGTGTGGGGCTGTTGCCAACACAACACAACATACTGTTGTTTAGTGATTTCATTGTATAAATTGGAGGAATCGCCACTAAGTAATGATAATAGTACAGTAAATACATAAACGAGAAACTTGTCATTCATTATTATTATCAAATATTACGTATTGTACATAATTGCATCAGCTATACTTTTTATATGACTGACAGTGCAATCTGTGTTTATACCAGCATCACCATGGCATGTGAGTAGTGTTGCACTACAGCTTTATGACAGCTGTGAGGTCACTTGGTGACAGGAATTTTCAGTTCCACCATATTCTTATGAGACCACCATTTCACCTTTTTCATAATAAAAAGGCTTCCCAGTTTTAGTTAGAGCTCATGCTTAACTAAAACACTACATTTCCCAAACTTCCTTGCAGCAAGGGATAGCCATGTGACAAAGCTCTGGCCAATAAGACTTAAGCACCAGAGTATATCTTCCAGGAAGCCTCTTTCCAAACTGTGTTCACCTTCGGCCTTTTTCTTCCTTCTGCTAGTCCTTCCTCCATCCTGGTGCTGACTCCACTGAGAGCCAGAAGGCTTGCCAGTTTGGATCACACACACAAGGGACAGAACTGGGCTTTAGACCACTGCACAATTGTGTTGGGAGCGGTGAAGCTGCTGCGCCCTAAAGATGGCGACTGGAGGAAGTACCTACGTGCAGTAAACAACTCCTAATATGGTGTTGTTGCTTGATAGCAATGCTAGCTGGTGAGCAGGCTTAGTTTCCTGACCAATTAGAGTACAGATACGTGCCTGATCCTGATTGGCCAGAAGCAGACATATAAGCCTCGGTTG
>PVLC010024164.1:0-10093 GCA_004027655.1 Graphiurus murinus
CATCCACAGATGAATGGATTACAAAACTATGGGATATATACACAATGGAATTTTACTCAGCCATAAAGAAGAACAAAATCATGTTCTTTGCAGGGAAATGGATGCAACTGGAAAACATTATGTTAAGTGAGATTAGCCAGTCACAAAGAGTAAAGAAACATATGTTCTCCCTAATATGTGGATATTAGGGAGTAGATGGGACATAAGAGGGTCCCCAGATGAAAAAGTACAGACCCTCGATAAACAAGGAAGTAGACTTAACTGAAGGGAATGGACGAGGGGTGGGGGGAGAGCATACTAAGGCACATGATGTACTTACACAATTATATCAAGATCACTCACTGAACTGAACTTGAGAGGGAGGGAGGGCGGGGGAGCGGAGTGGGAATTGGAGATAGGGTCAGATGAGAAATGTGTGCACATTTGTCTTTATCAATTTGTACCTAACAAAAATGTATAAATACAAAGCACGAATTATTACAATAAAAAAAATAAATAAATAAAAAGGGCTAGGAGGGGATTGCAGAGGTAAAATGCCCCTAGATTCAATCCCCAGTAACACACACACACACACACACACACACACTCTCTCTCTCTCTCTCTAAATAAATAAATAAATAAATAAATAAATAAATAAATAAATAAATAAGTCCAGATCATAACGTATCTCATTGGTCAGAACTAGTTATGTTGTCCACTCTGAAAGGCAAGTACTAGTCATTTCTATGACATATTCTCATTCACTTAATTCTATTCCTAAATTTAAGACTTTTTCTTATGATTTTATGTGTATTTTTTATGTCTCTGTACCCTATTCAAATATTGGTCCCAGAGCTGTCTTCAATTCTCTAGGATACTCATTTCACACACTCCCTAAGGGATCCTTCCATGCCTTTTTCTCTTCAAACATCATTGCATTCAGTTAGCTGTAAAATTGAGGATTTATATTCTCAGCTTCTTTCCTGAGCTCCATATCCAAATTTCTAACTTTCTACCCATTTTACCTGAATTTCCCATGAGTACTTCACAATCTCACAATCGTACATTTCAAACAAAGTCATCTTCTTCAACAAACCTTTATTTTTTTTCTCGTCCTTGACTTCTATCTCATTTAATACAATAACTCTCCTGGTTACCCAGGTTTGCTTCTGAAATATCCCTCACATTTTCTCCTTTCTTGGGTTACTGGAATAACCTTAAAGCAACTGCCTTGTTTCTACATTTCATTCATTCTTTCAACAAGTTTCTAAACAAATACAATGCATTTGGAACTCTGATGGCTAATTTTGCCTTTTCTTTTTTTAAAAATATTCTTCTATGGGTGCATCATAACTATACATCAGAGTGGGAATCAAGGTAATATTAACATAGGTGCACGCGGCATTTGGTGTGTTTCCCTCAGCATCCCACTCCTCTGCACCTCTTACCTCCTCATACATGTTAGTGACATTGGTGGTGATATCTTCATATACAGATATAACATTATTTGAACTATTTTCTTCCCCAATCTTCCTTTTCTTCTCCCCCAATCCCCTCCCACTATTCTATTGGTCTCTCTCTTCATTTACCTGAAGTCTATCTTTTGTTTCCTATTTTCTTTCTAACTTCATCTTTTCTAATTTATCCTTAACATATCAAGTATATTTCCCAAGACATACACACAACACACACACACACACACACACACACACACACACACACTCTTATATAAACATATTTAATGCGGCCATATGGTACATAACTCAAAAATATAAGCTTTATTTAAAAAGTAATCACTGACAACTACAGCAAATTTCTTTCTTTAGAAAAATATTGTGTCAGAAATTACTTTTCCTCTTTTTTTTTTTACTAAATATACTTCCTCCTCCTAACTCTTAAACCTGTTAGTTTAAGAGTACCAGGGATGGGTTATAAATTGTAACATATTTTATATATTGTGTGGCACCATGCCTTTATCATTTAATCCTTATGCTTGAGCTTACAGATATTTATGCTTTTATGTTTTTAATATCTACATACTAATTCATTGCAAGAATCTACCATTATATATTTAACCTATTCTCTATTGATAGGCATTTCCAATATTTTGCTACTGTGAATAATGAAAAATTATTTCTCTCTTCTCCATCTTTATATATGTATATAAATTTGTAGAATACATTTTCTGGAAATGAAGCTGTTGCATCAAGTCATACATTTATTTCTTTTATTGTTTTTGTATGATTCTGGGGGTAGAACCCAGGAACATTCTACTTTTGAGCTAAACCCCAAGTCCTATTTTTTTTTAATTTTGAAACAAAGTCTCACTAAGTTGTGGAGGGCCTTACTAAGTTGCTGAGACTGGTGGAAAACCTGAGATCCTCCTGTGTCAGTCACCCAAGTACCAGGATAACAGGTGTGCATCACCATTCGCAGCTCAGACATTTATGTTTAATCAGCATGATTAAACATAAAGAGATTATACCAATTTACTCATCCACAAAATTTGTTTTAGGATATCTTTCCCCACACTTTTACTGTTAAAGTTTCTTATTTTAACATCTTTCTATTGGATGAGTGAAAATATTCTCTTATTTAAGTTTTAAGATCCATTTTTTGTGATTTATACTTCCAAGAATTATAGTTTCTTCAATTTCTCTAAGCATCTAGAATCCTGGGGGAAGATATGCAAAAACTATCTTCAAATAGCACTCAGTGCAGGGCTAAGATTCCTGGGAAAAGGGAAACAAATGAGATAAGTCCTCTGACAATGTTGGTTTTATTCCTGGATGTGATCTCTCGGCCACAGAGATGGAAAAGGAAACCCAAGGTGATCCCAGGGCCCACTGAGATGGGTGATCAGTTCCACCTTTAAGGGGTGGGGCACATGGAAGCTGTGAAAATGTGTTCTTGCAACTAGTGGGAAAGCAGAGAAAGCTCTAGAATCTGCAGGGGAAAATCCTTGTAAGCCTGGACTGAGCATTAAAATTTGCTTGTGTAGGAGAACATTTCACAGTGTGGATTGGTAATCAAAACAATTCTCAGATCTTACAGAGGACAGGCACATTTGAATTTGAGCCAGTTATAAGGAGACATTTCAGTGTTCTTCCTCACACACTGGAAATTTTAGGAGATCCATGCTGAAGTCACCACCGACTAAACTATCCCTCTCCACCTGCCCTGGCAAAACTTTGTAGCATTCCTTGAAGTTATAAAACTATTCCACAAGTAACTCAATTGCCTGCTATGACTGAGTCAGGACAGAGGCTGAAGGAACAGAAAGGGTTAAAATAAACCATTTATATAAGGAAGAGACACAGGGAAGGTTAATAGATAAAGGAATAACAGTGCAAGTTAATACAAAGTCTCATCCACTTCTGCAGGACATATCCTGAAGAAAACCAATGTAAACATGCCCCAAGTGTGTTTAAAGAGAAAAGAATAAGGGAGGCAGACAAGTGGCACCAGGAAATTTAGAAGAGCCCATGAGCCTGCAAGATAGAAATTCAAATTAAGGATTGAAACTGGGCAAAACACATTGGGTTCCCAAAACACAATTCTGACCAATCACAAAAGAGTAGATGGGAAACCACAAGAAGGGATAAAAGCTCACCTCCAGAGAACTTCAATAGGTATACTCTTTTGGGGATGCCTCAAACTTGTGTAGGGGGGAGATTTATTTCTTCTTTGCTTGTTTGGTTTTAGTCTTCTATTTTCTCTTGTCTTCAAATAAATCTTTATACTCCTATACCCAACCTTCTATAGTCTGTGCTCCTTATTCTTAAATTTTATAAGCATGACCCCAGTAAGAGGAGAAACCTGAATCATTTGGGCAGTAAAGGAAGAATTTAATTATGTAACAAAGTTTAGCACAACTTAAAGTAAAGCAAGCAAAAAAAAAAAGTTCCAAACCTTCAATAAGGTGATGTTCACAAGGGTCTGCAAACAACAAAAAATAATTACTAGACATGTTAAGAATGAGGAAAATATGATCTTTGACCAGCAGGAATACCAATCCCTATAGATGCAAATACAGATAGTTACAGCATCAAAACACAACTATATGCTATCAAATGGGGTTACATCCTGATAAACTCACCGTAAGTTAAAATGGCGTCAATATGCCCAAACCACCAAATATCATTACTGAGCAACACGGCACACTGTAAAGGAAGTAATTTGCAAGAGAGTGAGGTACCACATGTTGCTAGCACAGAAAAAGATCCAAATTCAAAATCTGAAGTATGTTTTCTACAGAATGGTGTTGCTTTTGCACCATCCTTAGGTTAAAAAAAAATCACAATTTAACCTTTGTAAGTCAGGGAATGTAGGAAAATTCCATTCCACCTGCTCTCATAAAAGAGCAAAAAAGTCCGTGCAGGACTTAAAATAAAGCCAGAGGTTAGAAGAAAAACAACCTCTAACGAGAAAACAGCACCTGGTGATAACCACAGCTCTCTGGAACTCTCATCCTTGGCGCAATAAAGGAGTTAAGGAGCACTCTCCCCCTCTTCCCCCCTCCCTGTTTTGGTTTGAATTCCTCGTTAATGTGAACTCTAACTCCTCCTTTTTACTCCTATCTATAAAAGCCCTCTGCTTCTCTAATAAACAAGATTGTTCCAAGAGTCTGTCTCCTGCTAGGTATTGGCGTTCGGCTGGTCTGCCTTCCTCTCACCCCGGGGGCTCAGCTGAAGCCTTTGTAGTGTGGATGGACAGGTGTGTCCTGGATACCCAATCCTGGAGTGGACCCTAAAGCAGGGCTCCACAAGGGAACATTGTACTTTTAATATAAAAGCAAACCAGGATTTTGGAAAGGGATAACTGATGAAACAATGCTATGGATTCAGATTATAACAATGGATTGCTGGGTTTCTTGACTGGAGGGTGTTGGAAAATGTAGCTAAATGGGATGAAAAGAGAGAATACAGTGTCTGAGGCCTGAAGTGGCCAAACAGAAGAAAAATCAAAGGGAAAGGTTTGGAAGTAAGACATAGCAGAATCTAAGCCCAAATCTACTGATAACCCTGGCCCAAATCAGTAGATGATTGCTAGACTACTCCTACAAGACAGGCTCTATTGTTCAAAGTAGAACTACTTTTCAGGAAACTTGTGGCTGACAACCTTCATTTGTTTGTTTTTGGTTTTGTTTTGTTGCTTTCATTATTGTTTTGTACTGGGGATTGAAACCAGAGTCATTATATCTTCAAGCTACAACCTCAGCCTCTTTTTAAATTATTATTATCATTATTATTATTATTATTATTATTATTATTATTATTATTATTAATTTTGAAACAGAGTCTCACTACATTGTTGACGTTCATGCTGAATTGCTGAGGCTGATGTAGAACCTGCAATCCTCTTATCTCAGCTTTCCAAGTACTGGGATTACAGGTGTGTGTCATCAACACCCAGCAGGTGGTGATATTTTGGCTGAAGTGTTCTCCAGCTTGCACATACTTTGGGGCTGAGCATAATTTCTGTGTAAATCATTAGATGGCTATTAAACTGTATATATAAAAATGAGGGCCAGACTAAAAAGAAATTGCTATAATGAAATATTTTAAAGGAGAAGTAATGCTGACCAGAGATACGTGGGGGAGATAGATTCTACAGCTTTTAGTCTAGGCAAGCTAATTACCAGTTACAATAAAATAATTGTGATATTAATTACAAAAAGAAGAATCATGGAAAGAAAAAAAACAGAATCCAGACTTATTCATATGTTTATTCAACCATAAAATGACTAGACATACAAAGAAATGGAACAATATGACCCATTTGCAGGAAAAATATCAGTCAGTGAAAAATGATTCTTAAGCTGAGCATGGTAGTGCATGTCTGTAATCCTAGTACTTGGGAAGCTGAGAGAAGGGAATTGCAGATTTGAGGTCACCCTCAGCAACATAGCAAGACCCTCTGAAACTCGACAAGACCCAATCTCAAAATAAAAGATAAAATAGGGCCAGATGTGTAGCTTGGAGGAAGAATTGTCCTGGGTTTAATTCCCTAGTACTCCCTCTTCACCTCCCAAAAAAGTGATTTTGAGTGGGCTCTGATTTTGCATTTAACAAAGACTTCAAAGCAGCTATTATAAATATGTTCAAAAAGTTGTTAAAGAAACAAAAAAAGAAAATTTGGTTAACAACAAATGGCCAGATAGGATATTTTTTTTTTTTTTTTTTTTTTTTTTTTTTTTGCGGTACTGGGGATTGAACTCAGGGGCATTTTACCTCCGAGCTACACCCCCAACCCTATTTTTTATTCTTTATTTTGAAACCGAGTCTCACTAAGTTGCGGAGTGCCTCACTAGGTAGCTGAGGCTGGCTGCGAACCCGGATCCTCCGGTCTCAGCCTCCCGAATGCAGATAGGATATTTTAACAGATAAATGGAAAATATATGAAAGAATCAGTAGAAAATTTAAAGTTAAAAACTGAAATAAGCAAAATAAAAAAATTTAGAGTGGCCCAGTGGAATATGTGAGGTAACAAAAGGAATAATCAGTAAGCTTAAATAGAAATGATAGAAATTAGAGTCCAAACATGACAGATTGAAAGAGCTACAAGTGGGAAAAAGAGAGAAAGTAGAAAAATAAAAACATAAACTTACAGATCTAAGATTCATGATAAACCCTTAGGAGAATAAATGCAAAGAAAATCACATTATATTCCTCATAGCAAACAATGGAAAGCCAAGGATAAAAGAAAAATCTTAAAAGAGTAAGAGAAAAATAAATGATAGATTACATTCAGGTGAAAAATAGTATGATTAATGATGGGTTTTTTCAATGAACCAAAAAGACTTGAATGACATTCAAAATACTTTTAAAAGAAATTAAAAAGGAAAATATAAACTAAGAATTCTGTATGCAGCAAAACTATCCCCCTCCCAAGAAAGCAAAGGAAAGACACTTCTAGATTGTTATCATTAAATAAGTACTGATTAATCCCCTTCAGGATGAAAGAAAATGATGTCAAGTGATAACTCAGAAATAAAGAAAAATAAATTGAGCCCGGCATGGTAGTACACATCTGTAATTCAAGAACTTGGGAGACTGTCACAGGAGGATTGTGGGTTTGATGCCAGCCTCAGCAACTTAATGAAATTCAGAAACCTAATGAGACCCTGTTTCAAAACAAAAGGATTAAGAGTGTGGCTCAGAGAATGCCCCTGGGTTAAACCCTCAGTATCATAAATACATACATACATACACAAATGAATAAATAAATAAATGAATTGAAGAGTACCAAAAATGGTAAATGTGTGCATAAATAATGGTTATACATATTTTCTCTCATCATCTTTTAATTTACCTATAATTTATTAACTTTAAAGCAAAAATTAATGTTATTTTGATGGATATATACATATCTATCATTATATAGATGAAAACCGTAGCATAAAGCTTGATGAAAGCCTCCTGTATTTTACCATAAGTAATACAGCATTAACGTTAATATAGTTTTACTTTATAAAGTGAATATTGAATATTTGGGAGACTGAGACAGGACAGTCATACGTTTGAGGACAGCCTCAGCACCTTAGTGAGGCTGTCTGCAACATAGTGAGACCCTGTTTAGAAATTTAAAAATAGGGCTGGGGTGTGTAGTTTAGAAGCAAAATGACACCCCTAAGTTCAATATTCAGTAACACACACACACACACACACACACACACACACACACACAGAATAAACTACTAAAAAGCATTTACAACCTATGGAGTAACTATTATAATGCAAAGATAAAACATAAAATATCCAATAATAAATTAAAATAGTTCATTAAAATATTTTATTTATAAGGTGACTGAAAAAGGGAAAAGAAATATATATTGATGAGACAAATAGAAAAAATAAAATGGAAGACTTACATCAAAATATGTTTACTAATTGTGTTAAGTGAAAGCTAATTAAATATTCTAAAGAAATGGCAAAAGTTGCCATACTAGATTTTATAAAATAAGATCCAACTGAAAGATATCTGGAAGGGCTGCATTTTAAACTCAAAGATGTAGTTGATCAGAATAAAAAAATAAAAATGATATAACATGCAGGTAGTATGCACAGAAGTACAGAAATGACTATAATATAATGATCAGTTGAGATAAAAGAGACTTTGTGAGAAATAGTTTACTAGAAAAACAGGAATAGGTCATAATGATAAAAGGATTAATTCAACAAAGTTAATCATAATTATAAATGTATATTCACTTAACAGCAGTGCAAAAGTATGTGAAGAAAAAAACTTTAAAACTTAAAGGAGAAATAGGGAAATCAGCACTGACATTTATAAATTCCAATACTCCTCTCTCAGCCTTTTGAAAAATAAATAATCAATAAGAATATAGAATGTATGAAAATAGTCAAGATGAATCAACATGCTTTAATAGGAAAAGATGTGCTATATATGTATCAATATGGCAAATCCTTGTTCTAATAAATTAAGATTTTTTTCTTTGCCTGTGACACATGCTTCCAAAAGAGAATATAAAGTGTATGAAACACAGTATTAACCAATTAATATTGCTGACAATTATAGTAATAATTATAAGAGTAGAAACATATTTTCAAGCACATATGAAACATTCACAGAGATCTTTGTGTGTAGGGGGGTGGGATACTGGGGATTGAATATAGGAGCAGTCTGCCTCCGAGCTACATTTTTAGTCCTATTTTATTTTTTATTTTTGAAAAAGGATATAACTAGGTTGTTGAGAATCTCACTAAATTGCTGAGGCTGCTCTCCAAACTTCAATTTTCCTATCTCAGCATCCCAACTACTGAGAATATAGGCATGTGCCACAATGTCCAACTAGAGAAGATACTTTAGGAACCATAAAGTAAGTTTCAATAAAATTAAAATAATTCAATAATATAGAGTACATTCTCTAAACACACACAAAATAAATTGCCAATCAATGACAAAATGGATATTGAAAATTCTCAAATTTTGGCAATAAAAATACATTTCTAAATAACCCATAGGTATAAAAGGAAAGCACAGGGAAATTAAAAAATATAAACTCAATGAAAAAGCTTTAATGATATCAAATTATGTGGTATTCAACTAAAGAAGAATATAGAGAAGCGTTTATAATATTGATTAGTATATTAGAAAAAGAAGAAAGATGCAAAATCAATTGTTTAATTTATACCTAAAGATAAGAAATTAAACTAAATATTAGAAAAAGGATGGATTGAACAAAGTAGAATAGGAAATTATGGAAAGGGAATAAATAGAAATAAGGTTAAAAAATTGGTGATACAGATCATAGTTCTTTGAAAAAATTGACCAGTGTGATCAATCATTAGTCAGATTGATGAAAAATAATAACAAGAAGACATGACACACTTTAGAAATAATAGAAATAGAAAAGGGATATCACTACAGATCATACAGATAATTACAGAAAAATAACAGAATATATGAACTACTTTATATCAATGTGTTTGATACTCTAGATAAAATGGATGAGTTCCTTGAATAGCATGAACTACCAAAATTAAAACTAACACCACAAGGAAACCATTTTACACACCCTTAAATGACTAAAATTAAAAGGGCTAAAAATACCAAGCTTTCACAAAGGTGTGGAGTTGCTGCAACTCTGATATTTGGCTGGTAGAAATGTAAAATGTTACAACAACCTTGAAAAAACTGTTTTGTAGTTGCTTTATGAAGTAAAACATCCACTTTATATTTTATGCTGCAATTGTACTTCTGTATATTTTTTCAAAAATATAAATTAAAATGTGGGTCCATCAGAAGACTTGCAAACAAATCTTCATAGCAATTTCCAAATATCCCTAACGTCTTAACTGGATTTTTAAAAATTTTACATTCATACAGTGTTTACTTTTCAAAAATAAAAGGAACAAATATATGTACACATAGATGATATAAAAATGCAAAGCAAAAATGATTACAAACCAGGTATAAAATAATTGATTTGATTCTTTGCGTGTAAAGCTGGAGGAGACACATCTAATTCTCAGTGACAAAAATCAACTTGGTTGTTATCTGAGGTGGGGATGAAATTAACAGAAATACGACAAGTTTACTTTCTTTTAGTGATGAGAACATTTGTCTCAGTCAGCATGCTCACAGTTAT
>PVLC010024164.1:10193-25050 GCA_004027655.1 Graphiurus murinus
AGAGAGAGAGAGAGAGAGAGAGAGAGAGAGAGAGAGAGAGAGAGAGAGAGAGAGAGAAGAAACCATATATAATCCCCAAGGCACCCAGGGACCCACCTTCTCCAGCCTCACCCTACCATCCCAGGCCACTATCCAGATAAATCCATTACAATGGATTATCCACAACATTCATGAATTAACTATATCAACTTCAAACACCAATTTATGAGCTCTCAGGGGCCAGTGTAGATCTAACTATTACATTCTGCCCCGGCTCCTAAAGAGCTCCTGCCCATGTCAGAATGCAACATGCATTTAGTCCATCTTTAAGAGTTCCCAAAGTCTTGACAGTTCCAACATGCTTAAAAGCCCCAAACTTCAGAGTCTCCTCTGAGATTCAAAGTGAATTCTTGGCTGTGAGCCCTCACTCCTTCAGTATGGATCCATGGCTCACAGCCTTTCCTCATGCTTGTTCTGTGTTTCTGGCATTTCTAAATCTTGGTAGTTGTTGTTGTTTGGTTTTGTTTTTTTCTTTTTTGCAACCTTGGCTTCATTCTCACAGCTTCCCAAATTGCTCCATTTGGGTCTACTTTCAGGGATTTCAATCCTTCCTCACAGTGTCTGGCTTCCCAGACCTTCATTTGAAATCTGGGAGGAAGCTTTCATAACCCTCTTTTCAGCAAAGCCAGCATTATGTGAGACCTAAGTTGCACCGCCAACAGAAAGGGTAGTCATGACCATTTTAATCACTGCCACTGTGCCCTTGTAAATCACAGACACTGGCCCCTTTCCAATCACAGCTGTAGGGGCCACTCCATTCATACAACAGTTGGGTCTGCATACATCTGGACCACCACTGGCCCCAACTCCATCTGAGCTGCTGCTGGTGCAACTCCAAATGCAGCCTTCCTCATGGCCTTCACTTCCTCCTTCCTTTTAGCCATTTAACTTTTTCCCACAACATCACATTTTGAGCCCCAGCTTTACATATGCCTTTCCGGCCAAACTGAAAATCTACGAAGACTCTCTGCTTTGCTATCTGCTACTAAAATTTGGTGTACAATTTGCCAGATGCAAATATGAATATCCATAATGCAGTTTGGATATTTTGCTGTTTTGAGATTTCTTCTGCCAGTTTAATCGGTCCATCCTCTTTAAACTTAGACTGACATGAAGTTTCAGCACCTGAGCAAAATGCCAGTAAGTTATTTGCCAGAATGTGAAGTATGTGGCCTCTACACCATTTTCAATGGAGTCCTCTTTGTCCTCCAAGATCTCCTTAGCTCAGTCTCTACCATTTGCCATTCTAGCTACATTCTGGCCCTTCCAATTTCCTCTCACAAACCAGTTCCAAAGACTCACGCAACACAAGGTCAGACAGATATACCAATAACCTCACTTCTCTGGTACTAATTTCTGTCTTACTCAACATTCTCACAGCTATAATCTAAAGCACTGGCCATACAACTTATATGAAGAAAGATTTGTTTGCTCATAGCTTTTGGAGATTCGGGGGGGTTCAGTTCATATGAGGCAAGGGATTATAGATCTCAGGGCATAGTGGTGGGTAAGCAAAGAAAGGGAGAGAGCAAAGCTTTGCTCTGATATAATAGAGGCCAGAATCAAGAGAGATCGAATGGATGAGGAACTATATATAATCTCCATGGCTCAGCCTTGGGACCCATATCCTCCAGCCACACATTACCAGCCTGGCCCACCACCCAGATGAATCCATTACAATGGATTTATTCACTGCTGAGATTACAACTCTCATGACTTAATGATATTAACTCAAAACACCAATTTAGGAGCTCTTCTGGAGTCATTCTAAATCTAATTATAATGATATTCAATATTTGATTGCAATGGTCATTGTTTGACTGTATGTATTTGCTCAGTCATTAATCTGTTCAGTGAAATGTGTACATTTTCTTTTATATGTTACTGCTCAATAAGGTTTATTTTAAGAAATAAATACCACTTCACTTTTGAATTAGATTTAGCTTCCTTTCCATTTTTAGAACCATTAGATTTTTTTTCTGCTGTGGATTCTCTATTCATACCCTTTTGCCCATTATTTACCCATGGCAAAATGTACAGTATCACTTGTATACTGAACATACCACTTCCTGGGAATTATTCTGAAATAATGCAGGTTGATTTAAATTTCTAATCCATGACTCTGGAGGACACATTCAGATCATAGCACTCCCCTGTCAAGTCTTGATTGAACTACATTCCTGTAGTCAATACCCCTCCTGCTTCCACATTTAAGATTCCAAGCCAGAGCCACCACCAACTGAGCTGTCTCTGTATTCCTTTCTCTCATAACTTTAGAAAAATAAAATTTTGTTGTTTTTACCTTCTAAGGTATGGGATAGTTTTCTCTGAAGCAACAGGTAGCTAATACAAGGAATCAATATACTTTAAATAAGGTCATTGTGAAAGGCCTCTCAGGAAAGGTAATATTTCCACTGAATCCTGCAAGAAAAGGAGCCATTTAAGAATATTCCAAGCAGTGGTAATATCAAAAAGAAAGGTTACCTGAAAACTGAAGGGAGGCTTAATGTGATTAGCAGGTAAGAGAAAAGAGTAAGTAGTATAAAGTTCTAAAATCAGCTGAAGGTCAAAACTCTTTTTTTTTTTTTTTTTTTTTGCAGTACTGGGGATTGAACTCAGGGGCATTCTACCTCCGAGCTACACCCCCAGCCCTATTTTTTATTCTTTATTTTGAAACCAAGTCTCACTAAGTTGCAGAGTGCCTCACTAGGTAGCCGAGGCTGGCCGCGAACCTGGGTCCTCCCGTCTCAGCCTCCTGAATGCTCGGATTACAAGCGTGTGCCACCATGCCCGGCTGGTCGAAACTCTTAAAGAGCTTTTAGGGATATCTTGTCAAAAGTTTGGATTTTGTTCAATGTCCAATGTCCATCCATAAACCATCACTTGATTTCTTAAAAGTGAATGATGTAGAATTTAAGTATTAAGAGCTTCTTTCTGGAGGAAAGGTTTTGAGGAAGCCAAATTGGAAACATAATGAACCATCAGTACCATAACTGCATAACTGGTGGTTTAGGCAAAAAACAAACAAACAAAAACCATACAGTGGTTTGGATTAATATTATTTAAGTAGAGAAAAAGAAAAATAATTTTTAAATTTACTTCGTTAGTCCGGCATAGTGGCATATGCTTACAATCCCAGTACTTGTGGAGGCTGAAACAGGTGGATTACAGGTTTGAAATTAGCTCCAGAAACTTACTAAGGACCTCAACAACTTACTGACACCACTTAAATATAAAAAAGAAAGTAGGGCTGTGGGTGTAGCTCAGAGATAGAATGTCCCTGTGTCCCTGTGTTCAACTCCAAGTACTACACACACAAAAATAGAATAAATAAATGAATTTACTGTGCAGGTAGAAACTACAGACATCAAGCTAATGTGTTCTCCATTGAGTTAAATTGAATCAAAATGTCTTGTTTCAAAAATTTTGATATTTGATGGTTAAATCTCAACAAAAGTTTGGCAGCATGGAGCTCAGATATTTGTACTTGAAACTTCAATTTAAGAGGAAGTAAAGTCCAAAAGCACGGAGTGGATAATATGGGCAAAGCCTCATCAGTTCAGATTTGTCACTTGATTATAAGCAATGAGATCTCTCACCTTGCTTCTCACTCTTGGTTGATTTGGACTCTGGCATGGGTCTTTGTTCTGTACCTTTATTTTCTGTCAACTTGTGATCTTAATTTCCTGATCTCAGAAAAGTGAACTATATTTAGGAATGATTTCATAGCTTAGATACTAAATAAAGTTATTAATATTTTTTCCAGATATATCAATATCTTTACTAGTCTGTACATTACTAAAAATATTGTTCATCAACTTGCTGGACTCTTCTCAGTCTAGGCACCAGGACCAACAATATGGTCACCTTTATGTTTTTATATCTGTTTCTTTCAAATACTATAGCTTCATCCAAGAATGTATTCTTACCAACATGACCAATATGTCATATTCATCCTGCAAAGTACAACTCCCATGTGAAGCTCAGGAAACACTTTCCTGATCACCAGCTCAAAGTTACAAGATTTTGTAGCTTATAGCCAACTTTTTTCTGAACATAACTTTAGTTTAAATCTTATACATATGCATATACACATAGGAAATATATATATATATATATATACATATATACATGTATAGGCATATGTGTGCATATATACATATGTAATATTTTATAACCATTGTATGACATAGATCTGTCTCCCACACTATGGTGCTATAGTGTTAGCCTCCAAAAGAAAAAAATCATCATGTCTGATATCTTTGTCTTTATCCTCCCCACTCAAAGTGGCCTGGCAAAGAGGAGTCTCTGTTAAATGACTGAAGGAAGGGAAGGAAAAAGGCAACATTCACAGGAGAGATATGGAAAAACTTGGAATGAGAGTCCCAGTTCTTCAGTTAGTGCCTACATGTAGGTTAGGAAGAACTTGTGTGAAAGTCTATGCAGCTATGCAGGGTTTCCTTTAGCATCCTGATGGAGATTGACTGCACCAAAGCTCAGGTTAGGACTGACTCAGACCTGAGCCTACAGAGTAGGTGAGTGGCCTCCTCATTAAGTCAGATGGAATGTTTTGGGGACTACAGGACCTGTCAGAGAATGCTAGGGAAAAATCAAAGTGGGCCACAATGATTCCACATCCTTTGCACATTGTGTCCTTTCCTAGAAGCTTTAGTGGCATAAGGGAATGGGAAGGAATATCATGGTTTGTATATATAAGGTCCCCTGAAAAGCATATGTAATAATGTTCAGAGTTTATATAACTAAGTCACGAGGGTTGTAATCTCATCAGTGGGTAAATATATTCTAATGGATTTACTGGGTGGTCACTTAGGCAGGTGGGATGAGGCTGGAGGGATGGGTTCCTGGAATTGTGGCCTTTGGGGATTATATATGGTCCCTCCTCCCCTTGCACTTCTCTTGCTTCCATCCTCAATGGTGTGAGAACATGGAATACTTGCTCTCTCCCTCTCTCTACTTCCTGCCACCATGAGCTCCACAGAGCCAGTCTGACATAGATTGAACTTCTGAAATCGCTAGAACTGTGAGCAAATAAATCTTCCTTCCTTTGAGTTGTGGTGGTCAGGTGTTTGTGGACCGCAGCTGTGAGAATCCTGATGGAAACAAATATGAACTCTTTTCAGGACCAAGGACAGCATCCTCCTTGCCCTCGTTGGTCTATCCAGAGGATCAAGAGAAGTCTATCCCATAAAGAAAAAAAGAAGGCTTGCAAAATCATTGGGGAAGCTGAGAGCCACAAAGTCACCATGTGAGCGTGGGAGGTGCTTTTGACAAAGAAGACAATATTTGCATCTATATTTGGGATAGTGACTGCAAGATAAAGGGATGGAGGTACAAAAATAGCCTATGATTGATTCTGGGGAAAAGAGGCAGCAGGTGGGGAAAACAGACATCTGCAATAAAAAGGAAACTTTTTTTCCCTCTCAAAAATAGGCTGCTACCTGTCATGCTGCAACTTTGTGAAAAATCCAGAGAAAAAAATCTCAGCTCCAGAGGGAAATCAGATGATGTTCACTTAGCCTTTATTTTTATTTTTGTCAAATGTATCAGGTCATGTTGCTGCAAAATCATCCCATCAGTCTATGCCTAGATCACAAGCATGTCAGATGGTCCGGGGTTGTACTCTCACCTGAGGAATATTCTTCTAGATGCTTCTCAAAAGCTCCTCTATGCTCTCTTAACCATTTGCCAATGCTTTCATGTCCAAAGAGTCAACAGCAGAAAGCATTTAACTGTTTTTATCTTACATAAATAAAATATATCAGACACAATATTAGGTGTTTTATACACTCGCATCTTAGTTTTACATTTTCATCCACCCTATGACATGGCTGTCACTTATTTACAAATAAATAAATAAGGCTTAGTGACATTCAAGAGATTTGTTCTGAGTTAACTTCTCTTCAATGCACTTTTTTCTTTTCTTTTCCTTTTTTGGGATTAAAGGTTGAACCCAGAGTCATTCTACCTCTGAGCTGCACCTGAACCCCCCTTTTTTTAAATTTTGAAACAGGATCTTATTGAGTTGCTGATACTGTCCTCAAATCTGTGATCCTCTTGTCTCAGTCTCTATCCTCAGAGTCAGTCCTGGCCTCTTAAAGACAAACAGTGCCATGACCTTTGTTTTTCAATTGTATAGTAATAATGACAGAGAAGACCAAAACATACTCTACATATATGGACTCCCATATGCAGGCTAGGCATCATGATTTACACACATGTGTGTCTATGGCTACAGATATAATGCTTATATACCTATCTCACTCCATTTCTTCAAGATGAGAGCATGGAGCTTCATGGAGAATAGGAAACCTACCAATCCGACACAGTGAGCAGAGGCTGAGCTGGGTTCAATTCCAGTATCATCTAGGATCAAAATTCTTTCCAAGATTTAGCTCCCAGAAATGGTGGCTGAGCAGAGTTATATTCTGAGAAGTGTCTACCTACTGTCTCTTGTACCATTCTCTCATAGAAGTGGAACCCCAGCAGCAGATTAGCTGTTTTCTGTTCAATTTCTCATACTCCCTGGCAGCAGCAATGCCCATCTGAGAGTTGGTGCCAATGTGATGTAGGCAAAAATCTCTTTTGAGGGTTTCTTTCCCCAGTTAAAAAAAAAGAGAACCCCACCCCCCACACACACACATACCACCCCCACCTGCAAAAACATTTTGTTGCTCATCTTCCCCCTTTCCTCCAAGATGCTTGGAGTTTAAAATCTATCTTGAAATTCTGAGAATGTACACTGCGAGCTAAGAATCATGGAACATGAAGATGGGAGGACTCTGAGTAATTCATAACTTCTAAACACCTTTCCACCAGCTCCATAATGCTTATTTCTAGACTTGTTACATAAATAAAAATGTGGATTAGTCGTGCTTCTTAGCCGATGCATTACATTTAGGATGAGATGCAGATTCCTAACTTTGGCTATTGCTTATCAATTCATCTTTGTTTTGGACCGTTCTTCCTACTGGATATGATACTTATCTCTATTCTTACCATTTTATTCTTTCCCCTATATTTTCATGGTCCACTCCTTAATTTATTTAAGCTCTAATCTTATGTCACCCCTTCATAAAGTCATCAGTTGATTATTCTATTTCAAAGCCCTTAATACACTCTACCCTTGCTTATTTAGCATTTATCTCTCCCACTAGAAGTTGAATTGTTTCGTTTAGCAGCTGCTGGCACTCAGCAGCTAAGCCAAAATTGTCTGCTGCACCTGTGAATAAATGCTTAACCCAATTCCATATTATGGACACAGAAAGAATTTTATGGAAGATGTCTGAACAACAATAACAAAAAAAAAATCTGATTCAATTCCTGACTTTGATTCTTGGTGGCTGCGTGATCTTTAGCGAGTCGCACAAACTACCTGTGACTTGTTTTCTTATTTGTAAACTTGGGCAAATAGTATTAAATTATCTTATGATTTTAAATTATTAGGTAAGTCCCTAGCATATACTAACCCGAACATGTTTACCATGATGATGATCAGTGCCATTGTTATTACTATAACAATTATAATTTCTAAACCTTTATTTTCTCAACTATCATACCTACATAATAATATTCTTTCCCTCTCAAAATTCATCGCAACCATAAAAAATATAGCAATGTTATTTTTGTATTTTAAAATGCAGAGCAGTTATTAGATATTACTCTATTGTATGAGCTTTTTTGTGTTGCTGTAATGAAGTACCTCAAGTGGTATGTCTTAAACGACAAAAATGTATTGTCCCATCATTCTAGAGCTGAGACATCTCAAATTAAAGTGTCAGTGACGTCAGTTCCAGGCCTCTTTCTTTGGTGTATAGATGGCCATCTTTCCTTTATGTATCTTCATATCATTTTCCCACTTCGGTTGCCTCTATGTCAAGGTTTTTCCTTTTTAAGAAGACTGGACCCCAGGCATGATGATGCACACCTGTAATCATAGTACTCAGGAGGCTGAGATAGGTGGATTGAAGGGTCAATGCCAGCCTCAGAAACTCATTTTTCTCATTTTACAGATGAGGAAACGGAAGCATGAGGAGCTCAAATGACTTTGCAAGGGGTGATGCTGCTGCTAAGCAGTGGACACAAGCTTCTGAAAAAGGCAGTGGGGATTCTGCATCCCAGACCCTGAACAACTACAGTGTTGTTACTCTCGTATCTTTATTTGTTTGTTATTATTTTTGCTTTTTTAATACACTTTTATTGGTGCACTGTAATCTCACACCATAATGAAGTTCAGAGTGATAAGGATATTCATGCACACAGCACTTGGTGAGCTCCCATCCGATCCACACCACATTCCTTTCCCTCCCCCATATATGATATTGAGGTTGGCATTGATAATTTCATATATATGAAAGAGGGAGGAAGGAAGGGATGGAGAGAGAGAGAGAGAGAGAGAGAGAGAGAGAGAGAGAGAGACAGACAGACAGACAGACAGACAGACAGACAGGAAGGAAGTGGCCAAAAGTGTAGTATTACTTTGAGCACAAATTACAGTTATTGTTACAGAGGTTCAGGAAGTGCTTGCAAATGAATAAACACCTAGCCAAGTGCCCCATGTACAGTTTGAACTTAGCAGCCATAAATAAATCTCCAACTCAGAGCCCAGAACACAGCAGGGTGCCCAGTAATTGTTTATGGATTGAACAACGGACTGTCAAAAGCCAGGGGTATGGGGATCAGGCAGAGACCTTGCATCGTGCTTTGCACATTGATTTGAATCCATGGGGCGATGGGTCCCCAGCCAGGAAGCATTCAATTTCAATATTATAAATGGCACACACATCCACCGACCCACCTCCCCTCTGCTGCAGGTGTGGACCTCAGAGTACAATCACCTCTGCAACACAGCTGGTTCTGTGTCTAGACACCAGTGAGACTCCACATTTACCTTATCTGATGGCTTTCCAAGTTGCAATTACAACCGTTGAACAAGGATTGTGAGATTAGTTAAAAGATGCAAGTCCCAGGTGAGTCATTAAACCCACAAGCCTATGTCTGCTTAGGTGGAACAATCCCAAATGCTTCTGGAACTAGAGAGGCCAGAGGCCATCTCAGCCATCCCTCTGCCTCCTAGAGGCATGCATCAAGCCTCTCCATCCCTAGAGAGAAGAGTGTCACAGATTTTCTTCCGACCTTGGAGGAACTTAGCTGAGAGTTGTCTTTTCCATGCCTCTCGGAAACAGAAGCTGGGCATGCTCTTTGCCGGGGATGGCTCTGAAGCAGAGAGTTGAGATTCCCTTTCGGAGCTGACTTTTTGAGGGGTGAGAGAGGAGATGAAAGGCTATGCCATCCTGTCACATTTTTCCAACCCATCCATTCCCTTCCAGAGTCTAACACTGCTTCCAAACACACAAAATCCTTAAGGCAGGGGATGGGTTGGCTTGGTCCCTTCTACGACCCTCATGGTAATGAGGAGGTGGTTATTGGCTTGGTCCTAGGACCTTCAGATGCTCAAATCTCCAGACAGCTGCCTCTGATCAAGAGATGGGCCTGAAGGAAGGACAGCCAAAGCAAAACTGTTATCTTATTCTACACATCATGTCTCTCTGCCCTGTATGTGTCCCAGCATAACCCTTGACCCTTCAATGCAGAATCTCTCTCATTACCAATGATTCTGAAGATCATTTGGTGTTGAAAACCATTTTCATAAGGATTTTGCTCCAAAGGCTACAGGTACAATTCTAAACTGAACACATCACAACATTGAGGGCAGGACTCACAAACACTGGCCTGTATTAGGCGTAAATCTTAAAAACTGCTGTGTGAGCCTAAACATTCTGCAGTCCTTCTCTGAGGCTCAGATTCCTTACTAAGAAAATGAGGGGGTTTTGATTAAGTCAGAGTCATTTCATTGTCTTCCATATAACAAAAGACCCATGCACAGTTCCAAGGGCGTGCTTCCTTGCAGTGATGTCTCTCTCTCACTGAAGGTGTCTTTCAGGGTAATAGGGTTATTCATATCAGGAAGCCCAGTCTGCTGCCTCCAAGCTGCGGAGGAGTGAGGGTGGAAGAGCGATGGGCAAGGCCTGCCTTTTTAGCTACACTTCATTGCTTCCAGTTCTAGCTAAAGATATTAAAATCAAAGTAAATCATTGAGGATTTATCATATAATAGATCTGTTTTGAATCTGTTGTAATTTATAGGAAGAATAAATACATCAGAACCCAAGGCACTTTCAACATGTCTCCCGAGGCAATGTTTACCCAGCAGAGTGGAGAAGCTCTGGGCAGGAGGATGGCTTAGGAACGGTCTAGCCCCTGAGGATGCTGAAGGGCAGATAGGTGCCACTGAGTGTCTTGTAACCACCACACAGGCGCATGAGGGCTTAGCAATCGAGTGAGCAGGCCCTGGCCCAGACCAGCTACTGGTTCTATCACCTTGACAGAATCACTTACACTTTTTTCTGTGCCTCTGTTTTCTTATCTGCAAAATGGGGACAATAACTAGTAATACTGTGAGGATAAGATGGAATGATGTATGAAAGGTGCTGGTATAGACCCTGCTACATGAAAGACACTCAGTGCCTATTAGTTAATGTCACTCAGACCCTGCACTGTTCCAAGGATTTGCCCACTGCCTTTAATATGCCAAACATTGATTCATGTCTGGAGAAAGTAGCAAGAAACAAGATGCAATATATGTCTCACCCCCCCACCCCTGCTGAAGCTGACCTCTGAGTAGGGAAAGAGGTGCAAAAACCAAGAATACCAAGCAATAAACTATGTGAGTTTAGGTGGTGTAAGTACTCTGATAAAAAATAAAGTGCTATACAGCCCAGCATGGTGGCACATGCATGTAATCCCTGTACTTGGGAGGCTGAGACAGGAGGATTGCAGATTTGAGTCCAGCCTCAACAATTTAGCAAGGCCCTTAGCAACCTAGCAAGACTTTGTTTCAAAATTTAAAAATATAAAATAAAACTGAACTGGGGATGGAGCTCAGGCATGTAATCCCTGTACTTGGGAGGCTGAGACAGAAGAATTGCAGGTTCAAGGCCATCCTCAACAATTTAGCAAGGTCTTTAGCAACCTAACAAGACCCTGTTTCAAAATTTAAAAAAAAAATAAAATAGGACTGAGGACAAAGCTCAGAGGTAGACATACACACCTACACACACACAAACAAATAAAATGCTATAGTGAAAATAAATAGATTTAGAGGGCAATGTTACTGTGAGTGACCAAAAGAAGCAATTACTTCTTCCCCAGACCTGTCCCCGAGCCAACTATGCCCTTTCTTCTTCACCTCTCCTCCTGGAATCCATTTCTTATTATATATTCCTACAATTACGTTTAGGACCGGATCTGTTCAGAGAGTCTGGCATGAAATATGAAATCCATGTGGTCACACTAGAATAGGAAGTCATGGTTTCAGACTTCTTTTGCTGTTCCCAGATGTATCCCTTTCTCTTCGACAGTGTTTAGCACAGAGAAGATACTCAAACACTACTTTTGGAGCCAGGTATGGAGGCACATGCCTATAATCCCAGTATTTAGGAGGCTGAGACAAGAGGATCACAGGTTTGTGATCAGCCTTAGCAACTTTAGGAGATGCTCAGAAACTTGGCAAGACCCTGTTTCAAAAAAAAAAAAATATTGCTGGATGTGTAGCTCAGAAGCAGAACTCCATTAGGGTCAATCCCTAGTAACACACACACACACACTTACACACACACACACACACACACACACACACATCAAACAAATAAAAAGCAAAACGACTTTGAAAATGCATCAACCAAAAATCAGAGGCATGAATGACGGACTGTTTCTTCACACAAGTGGTAGAAATGCTTGTTGATCCTTTCTCAGTTTGTTCACTGAGGATTCATAGAACTTGACCTTCAAGGAAGCCACTTCTTTTTCCTGTGTAACTTATTCAAACTAGGAAGCCGCAAGGAAATTACGAGAAGCCAGGATCCAGTGTTGTCTTTGTCCCTAACTATACTCACTAGAGCAAGCCATACCTCTGCTCTGGACTTCTGTTTTCTTGTCAATGAATGGGAAAGTCAATCACATCTTTAGCTGGAATTGTCAGACGCTAGATGTGTAAAGAATGAATTAGAAATTCCTACCAAATGCATGATGCTATTATTACCATGACAAGCAATTAGTAGCCAGAGAAAATTAGGAATCCCTGAGCAAATGTTTAATAAGGATCACCCATACAGCCTCCTCTGGGCCCTGAAGGAGATTCATGTCCTCTTTTTGACACTAACCAAACATTGGTGGGACTTCTTGGATATGAAAAGATCATCCTGCATAGAGCTTGGATAATAGGGCTGAATTTTCCTACTGGAAAGAGCTGGAATTTGAGGCATTTAGAAGCTCAGAATAAACAGACTAATTGGGGGAATGAAATATCCATTAGTCTAAATGAATATTTCTATAAAGCAGCATGTTAGACATTGATAAAAAGAAATGATTAAATGCAGAATTAACCAAGATTAATTATTTTAATCAAGAGATTAATCACGATTATATCTTTACATTAGTTTGCTCTGCTGATGTTTGCTCAGCAATCTGGAGGAAAATCTGTTCATTTATCACCTTCGTATTTGAAAATCAGCCCATATTTTATATGGTTTCCCATCCGCCATCACTAACCTTTTTTGTAAACAAAAACTCCTGAAGAGATAAGCAGTATTTGGAAGGAGAATGCATGGGGCCATGCACACGAAGCTTTGTGCTAAGGACCCAGATTTGACGCTGAAGAACCTTTTTTTTAAATTAGTGAGGAAACCACAGCTGTTTTTCATTTTAGATCAGTTGCTTAACTTGGTGGCTTTTCTAGTTGAATTTCCCAAGATCCTCCGGAGGGTGATTCATAGAATTGATGCTGTATGGCTGCACAGGTTATAGGTCTGTGTGCCCAGATGAATACATGAGAAGGTAGCTGGTAGGAATTAAGCAAGCAAAGGTGAACATCACAGTAACCTAATGCCAAATGAGGTATCAAAAAACATGGAGAAGCCAGACGTGGTGGTCCATACCTGTAATCCCAGTACTTGGGAGGCTGAGACAGGAGGATTACAGGTTTGAGGCTAGCCTCAGAAACTTAGCAAGACTCTCAGCAACCTAGTGAGAGACCATGTCTCAAAAAGATAAAATAAGAAGGGATGGGGGGGTCCCCAATACCAAAACAACAACAAAAACAAAAAACATGAGGTGTTGGAAAAAAGAGCAAAAGGATTTGGATTATATAAATTTGCCTTCCTCTATTGTTTTGCACTTCCTTCTCCATCTTCAGCTCTTATCAACTGAATTTTCCGATAAGGATCCAAATCTAGCTTTCTCTGAGGTTCCACCTTCTCAATAAAGATATTACCATTCATCTACTCTGGTTCACGGCAGGAACCTGGAAGAATAATAATTCTTAATTCCCTTTTACTAATTCCCTAACTAGCCTGATTCTCTCTTTCATTCTCTCTCTCTCTCTCTCTCTCTCTCTCTCTCTCTCTCTCTCTCTCTCTCTCTCTCCGCCTTGGGTACCAGTCGTCTTCAGTTCTGAGTCATGATTTGTATTCTTGTATTTCTCACTTGGGCCATAGTAGTTAAGTAGGAAACTATGGTACCAAACACTTTTTTTTTTTTTTTTTTCGGTACTGGGGATTGAACTCAGGGCCATTCTACCTCCGAACTATACTCCCAGCCCTATTTTTTATTCTTTATTTTGAAACCAAGTCTCACTAAGTTGTGAAGTGTCTCACTAGGTAGCTGAGGCTGGCCATGAACTCGGATCCTCTGGTCTCAGCCTCCCGAATGCTGGGATTAAAAGTGTGCGCCACCACTCCTGGCTGGTACCAAACACTTTTGAATTAAAATCAAGAAAATTCTTCCACCTTGGACCCCTTCCTGACCCCTATCTTTTAGCAGATGTTTTTTGAATACCAGTTGTACATTAGGCCCCAAGCTTCAATTGGGCCGAGTTCTTGATAATTATCTTTTATGTTCAAGTTAACCCTCCAACTATCATCCTTGAGTCCTATCATTACTCATATTTTGCTAAAGATAAAACTGAATCACAGGGAATTGAAATAACTAGACCAAGGTCTATACAACAATCTGGAGAGAATTGAGATTATAATGATATTCAATGTGCTCAGATTCATGAACATGGTATATTTTGCTATTTATTTATATAATCTTTAATTTCTCTCAGCAATGCTTTATAGTTTTCAGTATGTAAGACTTACTTATACTTTTATTGTTAAAGTTATTCTTAAAAAATGGAATTTTCTTTTCATTTTGATATTTCTGTTTGCTAATATAAACAGATTTTTTCCTGTCACTTTGCTGAACTCATTTCTTCCAATAGAGGTGTGTGTGTGTGTGTGTGTGTGTGTGTGTGTGTTTGTGTGTGTGTGTGTGTTCCTTAGAATTTCTTACATATGGTACTTTTAAATCTATAAATTACAAATTGTTTTATTCTTTTCTCTCAGTCTGGATCCTTTTCTTTCTTTTTCTGATCTGATTGTGTTGCTTTCCTGTAATATCAAATAAAAGTAGTAAGAGTGGATGCCATTGCCTTTTAAACAATATGCATCAAAGAGAAAGGTAATATGAAGCGGGGCGTGGTGGCGCACACTTGTAATCCCAGCATTCGGGGGGAGGCTGAGACCGGAGGATCCGGGTTCGCGGCCAGCCTCAGCTACCTAGTGAGGCACTCCGCAACTTAGTGAGACTCGGTTTCAAAATAAAGAATAAAAAAAATAGGGCTGGGGGTATAGCTCGGAGGTAGAATGCCCCTGAGTTCAATCCCCAGTACCGCAAAAAAAAAAAAAAAAAAAAAAAAAAAA
>PVLC010024165.1:0-24570 GCA_004027655.1 Graphiurus murinus
ACACACACACACACACACACACACACACACACCTCTTTATTCATGCCAAGTGCAATGGCACATGCCTATAATTTCAGCTAGTTGGGGAGACTGAGGCAGGAGGATCACAAGTCTGAGGCCAGCTTGGACAATTTAGAGAGGTCCTAACTTAAAAAATAAAAAGGACAGGGGATGTAGCTCAGTGGTAGAGCACCCCTGGATTCAATCTCCAGTAAACACATACATACACTAAAGATTTTAGCAGGGCATGGTAGCACACACTTGAAATTCCAACTACTCTGGAGGCAAGAGGATCTCAGTTTGAGGCCAACCTGGGCAACTTAGTGAGATCCTATTTCAAAATAGAATTTAATGCTGGGTGTGGTGGTGCACACCCGTAATCCTAGTACTTACGAGGCTGAGAAAGGAGGATCGAAGGTTCGAGGCTGGCCTCAGCAATTGAGTGAGACCCTCAGCAACTTATCAAGACCCTGTTTCAACATAAAAAATAAAGTTGGAGGCAGGCATGGTGGGTGGCACACACCTGTAATCTCAGTTCTTAGGAGGCTGAGACAAGAGGATCACAGTTTCCAGGACAGCCTCAGCAAGTAGTGAGACTCTTATCAACCTAGTGAGACCCTGTTTCAAAATAAAAATTTAAAAATAGGGCTGGGTGTATAGCTCACAGGTAGAATGCCCCTGGGTTCAATCCCCAGTACGCACCCCCGCCCCCCAACGCACAAAATAAAAAAAAAAAAAAAAAATTAAAAGCTGGGCACGTAGGCGTAGGCTTGTAATCCCAGTACTTGGGAGGCTTAGACAGGAGAATCGCAGGCTTGCAGTTAGCCTCATCTATTTGGTGAAACCCTCCGCAATTTGGTGAGACCCTGTTTCAAAATAAAGAATAAAACATAGGGCTGGGGGTGTAGTTCGGAGGTAGAATGCCCCTGGGTTCAATCCCCAGTACCGCAAAAAAAAAAAAAAAAAGCCAGTGTGGTGGTGCATGCCTATTATCCCAGTACTTGGGAGGCTGAGACAGGAGGATCGCAGGTTCGAGGATAGCCTCAGCAAATAGTGAACTTCTCATTAGCCCATCTCAAACTAATTACAGGTAGTAGAGAATCTGAAATGCAGTTCAGGCCAGGAATCTCCTCTCCTAGATCACATTTCAAAGAGAAGGGAGGGAGGGAGAGAGGAAGACCAGAACCGGAAGTTGCGTCACCGCGGGGCGGGGCGAATGCGTGTGCCGCAGAGCGTCGGCGGAAGGTACACCCCTTATAAAGGTCCCTCCGAGTGCTGACGCCGGTGCACAGTTGCTGTGGGGAACCCGCAACCGGGAATCTAAAGTGTCCGCGGCGCTGGGTACGCGGTGAGATGCCAGGCGGAGGCCGCTGCCCCGACTGCGGCTCCGCTGAGCTCGTGGAGGACTCGCACTATTCGCAGAGCCAGCTGGTGTGCTCCGACTGCGGCTGCGTGGTCACCGAAGGGGCTCTCACCACCACCTTTAGTGACGAGGGCAACCTCCGAGGTACCTGTGCCGGGTGGCGGGACCGACACCAGATTCCTCTTCTTGTCGCTCTCCGTTTTCCTTGTCACGCACACATTTGAATATGGGAGAAAACAGCCCAAAGTGAACACATGAGACAAAGGTGGTCAGGCGCTGTCATTCATCAGTGTTTTCCTGGCACCCAGAACGATATTTGGCAAATACAGTGGGCATAATGAGTCTGCAACAAGTGAAACAGAAAATTCCACCCAAATTGCCTGGTCTGGTTTTTATTGAAGGATTATGGGTAAATTCTTTAAGAATCCAGCACATATCGTTATCCCAAAGTAGTTTTTAGCACCAATTGGCAAAAATCTCTTTTTTTCTCTTTGTTTTCCAAGTCCCTGACCAGTGTAGCCTACAAAATCTGCAGCCAGGAAAATTATCTGGATTGGATGTAGGGGAGAGATAACTGAAAATATGGAGTATGAAGCTGCCTTAGTAGTCTTAACCCTCCTCTCTGTGTGTATTTGAAACTGCTTGAGAACATAGACAACCAGAGGGGCCTTTATCATGCATGGGCATCTTCTATGAACCAGGGAGGAGATGCGCAGTGATTCGAACTCTCCCTGGCCTTGTGTGGTGGCAGGGCAGGGGTCTGATAAACAGAGGTTGAACATGCTATTCATTGTTCTTATCTTACAGAAGTAACATATTCTCGAAGCACAGGAGAGAATGAACAAGTTAGTCGCAGCGAGCAACGAGGTGAGAATCAGCTTTAAAGAAAATTATCCTGATGGCCTAGTCCATTTGTGTGCTTTTCCAGGTTTTAGCATGACTGGTGTGAGAAAATAGTAATCGGAAATAAAGGTTAGAAACTGGGCACAGTGATGCACGCCTATAATCACAGCTACTTGACAGGCTGAAGCAGGAGTATGTCAAGTTTGAAGCCAACTTGGGCAACTTAGACCTTATCTCAAAATAGAATAAGAAAAGGTATGGGGATGTAGCTCAGTAACAGCATTGGCCTCGCATGTATGAGTCCCTGGGTTCAATTCTGAGTATGGCAAAAAAAAAAAAAAATTAAAAAAAATTAAAAAATAAAAAAGATTGTGGATAGCTTTGAGAATAGTTGCAATTGAGTGTAAGGTTTGGGTTTGCACAGGAGTAAGGTAGCCTAGGGGAGTCTTTGGCTTCAGGGTTGAGTGTGTAGTTCGGTGGTAGAATGTGTGCTTAGTATCCTTGAGGCTCTGAGTTCAAGCTCCAGCACCAAAAACTAAAAACTTTAACATAGTTATATCTCAAACCAGCCTCCAAGAAAGTGGCGAGTTGTAATGTGGCTTCTTTCCACAAATGTTTTAGTACCTTTAGAATGACCACACTGGAGCAGGAGGTGTAGTTCAGTGACAGAGCTCTTGCCTAACATGTGTGAAGTCCTGGATTCAATCCCCAGCACCAAAAAAGAAAACCCCAAGCTGGGCGTGGTGGTACACGCTTGTAATCCCAGTACTTGGGAAGCTGAGACATGAGGACTGTAGTTTCATGGCCAGTCTCGGCTAATACTTAGGCCCTCAGCAACTTAGTGAGACCCTGTTTCAAAATAAAGAATAAAAATAGGGCTGGGGGTGTAGCTCAGAGGTAGAATGCCCCTGGTTTCAGTCCCCGGTATCACAAAAACAAAACAAAACGAAAAAACAGGAACAACCACACCAAGTGTTTTGTCAGTGCAGAAAAGTGCATTGTTTGTACATCCGATATTTGTGGCAAGTTTAGTAGAAACCCTAGCAGAACTTGCTAGAAGGTGCACACTAGTTCTCTTGACCCCTCTAACTCAAAGTTGCTGTGGGTTTTTCTAGGTCTCCGCCGAGTGAGAGACCTTTGTCGAGTTCTGCAGTTGCCACCGACATTCGAAGACACAGCAGTTGCCTACTACCAACAGGCATATCGGCACTCTGGCATCCGAGCTGCCAGGCTGCAGAAGAAGGAGGTGTTGGTTGGATGCTGTGTCTTAATCACCTGCCGGCAGCATAACTGGCCCCTAACCATGGGAACTATCTGCACCCTGTTGTATGCAGATCTGGATATGTTTTCTGGCACCTACATGCAGATAGTGAAGCTCCTGGGGCTGGATGTGCCATCCTTGTGCCTGGCTGACTTGGTGAAGACTTACTGTAGCAGGTACTTTCATAGAAGGAGACACTTGGATGGGATATGTCATTATACTTAAATCATTTTAACTGAGGCTACCTTTTTTTCTTCTTCTTCTTTGGTATTGGGGATTGAACCAGACCTCCGAGCTACACCCCCAGCCCTATTTTATTTTTATTTTGAAACAGGGTCTTGTTAGGTTGATCAGAATCTCACTACTTGCTGAGGCTGTCCTCGAACCTGCAGTCCTCCTATCTCAGCCTCCCAAATATTGGGATTGTAAGCGTGTGCCACCATACCTGGCTGAGGCTTTTTTTCTTTTCTTTTCTTGTGGAGCTGAGGATTGAACCCAGGGGCAGTTTACCTTCAAGCTACCCCTGCAGGTCCTTTTTTTTTTTTTTGGTACTGGGGATCCAACTCAGGGGCATTCTACCTCCGAGCTACACCCCCAGCCCCATTTTTTGTTCTTTATATTTTGAAACGGTCTCACTAAGTTGCGGAGGGCCTCCTGTCTCAGCCTTGGCCTGGCCATTAGATGTTTCTTGAATGCTGTAATTTTCAAATCCCTCTTCCTTTGCATAGGGCTGTGTTGTACCCGTCACGTTATGTGTTTTAAGGTTACTTCCTAGCTAGATGAGTAGGTACCTGTTTTTCAACTCTGTGTGCACATAATAGTACATTTTTGTGTCAATGCAATCGAACACTGTAAAGCACTCAGAACAATGGTTGACAGGGAGGTGCTGTTATTAGTACCTTGCTTCTTTCTCTTGCCCTTCATATGACAGGCAGAACACTCACCATTTCCTGTCAGTATCTCCATAAACTTACTGCCCAGTGAGCTTGAGTGTTCCCAAGAGGGGAGAGTAAGCTTCCCCATCTTGAGCAGATTGCCCTTCCTCACTCTGGAAGAGCAGCCCCCATCACCATTGAGATCTGACTCATTTTGGTTGTTTCAGCTTCAAACTGTTTCAAGCCTCCCCATCTGTGCCAGCCAAGTATGTGGAAGACAAAGACAAGATGCTGTCTCGAACCTTGCAGCTGGTGGAGCTGGCGAGTGAGGTGTGGCTGGTGACCGGGCGGCATCCCTTGCCTGTCATCACTGCAACTTCTTTCCTGGCATGGCAATCTCTGCAGCCTGCAGATCGGCTGAGCTGTTCCCTTGCCCGATTCTGTAAACTGGCAAATGTGGACCTGCCCTACCCGGCTGCCTCCCGCTTGCAGGAGCTGCTGGCTGTGCTGCTGCGGATGGCTGAGCAGCTGGCCTGGTTGCAGGTTCTGAAACTTGACAGGCGGTCTGTGGTGAAGCACATCGGTGACCTTCTCCAGCACCGCCACATGCTGGTCCGAATGGCCTTTCGGGATGGAACAGCAGAAATGAATGAGAAGGAGCCGCAGGGGTCCGGGCAGGTGCAGGAACAGGGAGAAGGGGAGGTGGAGAATAGTTCCTTAGATTTGCCCAAGGGGAAGCGGCCCACCAGTCCTGCCCTTCTTCTCCCACCCTGCATGTTGAGGCCCCCGAAGCGGATCCGTCCCATACTCCCTGTCTCCACAGTCACCGGTGATGAGAACATTTCTGATAGTGAAATAGAGCAGTATTTGCGCACCCCTCAGGAGGTTAGGGACTTTCAGAGAGCCCAAGCTGCTAGCCAGGCTGCCACATGTCCCTAACCTGCCTTGATGCATAGCCATTGGAGGAACTTCACCTCATCCTGACAGCAGCTTGGTAATCGGCTTGTCTTGACCCAGGAGTTCAGTGTATGTGAGCCCTGGGATATTGTCCTCTTTGAAGGAACCAAGAGGGGCACTGCAGCTAGTTGGACCTGAGGTCCAGGAGTAGAAGCTGGGAGGAGTGTAGGAGTGGCTGTAGGTGGGAAAATTCTGTCCCTTCACCAAGTCAAGTTTCTTCTTTCAGGAGAGAAATTGCACATGCTCACATTCTGTGGGATGGCTCTTTTTTTTCTCTTGACTGATGGGGAAAGTGTCAGGTTTTCTTGCCCAGGTTTGTATTGAACACACTGCTGTGGGTGCTTCTGCAGACCTGGGAGGGCTTCCCTGTGTATGTGGAGCAGCTGGTATTCCCTGTGCTATGAGCCCTCAGAGCAACAGGGCCTGGGGTTGGGGGGGTTCTTAGCCCTGTGTCCATTCTAGGCACTGGTGGGTTGTTTCATGTGTATGTTTTCGTGAGATCCTCAACCTCATTAACAAAAGGACTGTGGTGGATTACAGTTACAGCTCAAAGGGCTTTGTAAACTTTTAATATATTAAAACAAGAGGCATCTGCTAGAAAATATTCTATTGTATAAAACCCAAGCTTTTAAAAACATGTTTTCTTTGGCACTTTTCATTCCCCCCTCCCCTTTCCCTAGTGTATTGCAAAAAGCTCCAGTGCTAAGGCATTGGCAGGCTATGGAAACAGCAGCCAGCATATGTAGAAGGATAATACAAAGCTTTTTTTTTTTTCTTCTTTTTTCTAACATTGTGCAGCAAGCATAAATAACAGGACCCATCTCAAGGAATCTGGGCTTCTTTCCACTGTGTCCTATTTTACCTGGTGATCAGGGCAGGGTGACATGAAGACTGGGAGGGGACCTGGATCAGACCTGGGTTCCCTGTTGCTCTTCCCAAGCCCCATGGTTCCCTTTCCATTTGGTCCTGTAGTAAAAGGCTGGTGGTTGTATTTTAGGTTGGGAGCAATATAGGTCCTGGGTTTTAGTATACTGAAGGCAGAGGCCCTTGAGCTACAGGGTCTCTACCTGTTGCCTTGAGACTTGACTGGCTCCTGTGAGTGGGGAAGCTGGTTTGACATATTGAAGGTTTCTCCCTACTGTGTGGTTAGAGATTGGATTATGGGGTGACTCTTCCATATGGCCTCACAGAGGCAAGGAGGTGCTCTTCCTCAGTCCCTGGGTGTGGGAAGGCTGAGACTGGGAGATGGGGCTTGTAATGGAACCATACCTGCTTTCCCAAACACCACTTGCAGTCTTAGAGTGGAGCCACTCTTTATATCTGCCCAGCTCTAAGTACTAGCTCTCAGATCCCTGCTACTGGGTGTAACACTCCCGGGCATGGTGTGTCTCCTAATTCCACACCCTTCCTGCTAGCCCCTTTCCTGAGCTGCCCTGCGGGAGCGCGGGAGGAAAGGATGCGGTTCTCAGGCTCGCACACATCTTCCCAGAGTGGAAGTGTGGATGCGAATGTGGGGAGCGCCTGGGCTGTGCCCTTCCACTATTGTGGGTCACTCTGCAGACTGGTGGCTTTCCCCTCTACCTGGGAGGGCATCGAGAACTGAGCCAAAGTTGGCCTGAGCTGGACGGACGTGTATCATGCTTGCTTCTGGGATTGTCTGTCGCTACCGCAGAGGGCTGACCCTCCAGGTAATAGGCAACCATCTTCCTGTCTCCTTTACCCAGCCTCCAGGACTAAAGCTGGTGAGCACAGGTGCAGCCACTCGCACCACCGCCTCAAGCCTGGTGACGTACCGATAGGATAGACATCTTTGCGGCCCGGGAGGCGCTGGGGTGACAAGCCCGTGTGGCCGGCCTGTCCTAAAGCGTCGCCCGTCCAGCCCTAGACGGTGGTCTCGCTCTTCCAGAGGCCGGTCTTCATGCAGCCGCCCCCGGCGGGCTCTGCTCCCGTCAGGCCCAGGTCGTCGTACTTGCCCCCCTTGGGGACGCCGTTGAGGTTGGCCGTGTTGAGCGGGTACGAGCGACGCTTGTTCTCCTTCTCCAGCGCGCCGCCACCCTTGAGGTTGTCGCGGCTGGCGCTGCGACGCTGGCCCGGCCGCCCGGCCTCTGGGAGCGGCGCGGCGCTCGTGTCGCTGCCCTCGGACGGCGTGAGCATGGGCTCGCCGGCGCCCGGGCTGTTGCGGCTGCTGCCGGGGTAGCTGTCGCACGGGCTGTTGTGCAGGCTGCCGCTCTCGCTCGACGGCACCTCGGGCGCTCCAGGGGCCGCGCCCCCGCGCAGGGCCTTGAGTCGGTGCTTGCCGCCTGCCTCCCCCGCGCGGTGCCCCTTGGCTCGACTCTTGTGCGCTCGGCGGCTGTGGTGCAGGTTGCTGGGATGACGGGGCGCCAGGCTCCCCCGGGAGCCCGAGGGCTCTGGCTCCCCTTCCCCGCGGATCGCCACCTCTGCCTCGCACACCTGGCTCTGGGCCAGCTGCAGGTTGGTGAGCTTGCAGGGGCCCAGCGGGGGCGCGCGGCCGCTGCTGCCGCTCGCAGAGGACTTGAGAGAGGCGGGCCCCTCCCCCAGCACTGGGGAGCCGTCCTCGGGGGCGGGGGGCAGGGCCCTTGGAGGGACGTGGGAGGCTGAGGGCGAGGCGGGGGGACAGCAGGCCCGCCAGGAGGCCCTCACGTCCCTGCGCCTGGCACAGTGGTGTGTGAAGACGAAGAGGCCCAGGGCAGAGGCCGCCACCCCGTACAGACAGCTGCACACCACTCGGGGCAGCCAGCGCTGGGACACTGCCAGGGCCCCGCAGGCCCACATGGCCAGGTACAGGAAATGCGTGGTCATCAGCGCCCCCAGCTGGACTCCCGGAGAATAGAGGCCGTCGCTGTCCTCAGGTGGCACAAGAGTCACCACCCCCATGCTCCCGGTAGCCAGAAGGGAACCTGAGTCACTCAGAAGAGTTCCACTGCTCCTGAGCCTGGCAGAACCCCTCAGCTCCTCCCCTGGCTCCAGGGAGATCCTGCCGATGCCGCCCTTTGGGCTCTGTGTCAGAGGACCCCGTAAGTGCAGCCCAGCGCACAGGAAGTAGATCCAGGTGATCAGCAGGATCAAGGCCACCGGGATGTAGAAGGCCCCGAGGCTTGGACGCCACACCAGCCAGCAGCTGCGGGGGGGACACAGAGGCAGTGAATGAGGAGGGGGAGCACTCTGAGGTGGTGCTCATGGCCGGTAGGATATCAGAAGTGGAGAGGCAGCGCCTAGATTAGTCAGCATGCATGGGCTTGGGTGGGGTTCCTTGCTGGGTGGCCCCAAGCCCTCCCTGCAGAGTGGAAGGTCTCTGGTGCCCTGGGTAGGTTTGTGGCAGGAGGGAGGGTGCTCACTAGGGACCATGGTCCCTGTAGTTGTGGATGTTGACGGCTGCTGTGATGCCACAGATGATGAGGGGGATCCCTCCAGCAATCAGGTAGAACCTGGAGGGGAAAGGGATTTGGATGTTAGATGGGGCGGGGAAGAAAGAACTAGGTGCTCAGAACCCTTGACCTGGTGTCTTGTCCCAGCCTTTCTCCTGTCGGTTTTTGTTTTGTTGGCACTAGGGATGGAACCCAGAGATACTCTACCTCCAACCTACACCCCAGCCTGATTTTATATCTTATTTGGAGAGAGTCTCAGTAGGTTGCTGAGGCTGGCTTTGAACTTGTGATCCTCCTGTCTCAGCCTCCCAAGTACTTTTTGTTGTTGCCTAAGACGTAAGGCAGGGCAGACCTAATAGGTCCCTCCAGGACTTGGCTCACACTGTTCTGAGGATCAGAGGTCAAAATTACTCTCTCTGATCCTAAATGATGCAGAAATCAGGGGTGCCACTCAGCTTCTCGGGATCTCGGCCCAGTGACCTTCGGAGTCGCCTCCTCGCCTTGTTCTATCTGTAATGCCTACAGTGGTTGCCAGCTTCACAGCCTGTGCTACCTGGTTGTACAGAGGGATTCACCTCTTCTATCTTTGGAGAGTGATCTCCAGGGATTAAGGACCCTCTGCATCTGCCCTGAGAGCTTGCCACAGCATCCTGTGCGTCCCTCTCCCATGGCAAAGTTGACAGTTGAAAGTATGTACCGGAGCATAGGGCGGGGAGCAGGTGGGGCAGGGTCCCCTTCTTGTGGAGCGGGTGCCCTCCAGGTGAGCTCCTTGTGCAGGACTCGGGCCTTCACCCCCATCCAGAGCAGTGTGGACAGCGAAGAGTAGTGCAGAGTGATGCCCACCTACAGGGAAAAGGCACAGAGGCTGAGGACTGGCCACCCAGAGCCTGAGCCCTGCACGTGTGCTCTGTCCTCCAGTGTTGCCAGCCCTGCCTCCCCAGCATCCTCAGCTTCCTCTCCACCCAGGCCACCACCTGGATCCTCGCTCATCTCCTGCCCTGCTGCTATCCTTTCTACTAACACCTGGGATTCTCCAGGACCCTGTCATGGCTCTCTGGCCAATTCCTGACCTCTCCTCCATGGGAACCCCTCTCTCCACTTTGAAGCCCCATCTCCTATTTCTCTGACCTGGTTCTTACCACCTCCCACCCCCTACCCCATCCCCTTTGCACTCTAACGCTGGCATAGAAAGAACAGTGGAGCTGAGGGCTGTTTCCATGGCCCCCCCACCCCTTTTTTGTACTGGGGATTGAACTCAGAGGCATTCTATCTCCAAGCTATACCCTCAACCCATTTGGTTATTTATCTTTGAAACAGGTCTTATAAAGTTGCTCAAGAACTCACTAAGTCGCAAAGGCTGACCTCAAACCTGCAATCCTGTCTCACTTCCCAAGTACTGGGATTACAGGCGTGCACCTGGCTCTGGGTCTCTTTCTTACTGCACATCTCCCTATTTAATGCCTAGGCTGCCACCCCTCATCCTGGAGCCCCAGCCCCTCGGCTTACCACCTGGCAGACCATCTGGTAGTTGGTGAGTGTGATGCCCCCCGCAAAGACGGCAGAGGTCATGGCTATGTGGAAACACAGGTTCAGCAGCATATGCCAGCCCTTCCGGGAGACATGGATGGAACTGCCCCAGAAAGAATATTTTGTTAATGGGCTGCCCAACCCCAGGTCAGGCCCATGGGGTGACAAGGTGCTGGAAGAATGGGGGGGCGGTATCTAGGTACACATGTGTGTCTATGAATGTGACCAAGGTCACAGGGCAGGAAGTCCTTAACTCCCAAAATGTGTCCTCCAACCCCAGAACCTTCCGGTACAATGCTGGGCAATACCCTCCCCTAACCCTGCAGCGGCTCCCACCTGTGGCTGAGGATGTAGGTGATGATGGTGGAGAAGAGGCAGAGCAGCAGTAGGGCTGTGCAGGGGTACACGACAGGATGCAGCCCGGCCCCAGAGCCTCCTGTCTCCCTGGGAAAGGCGCTCAGCTCCTGGGAGAGAGGAAGTGAGGAAGAGTAACGTGACCCTCCTAGTCCCCAAGGCAGTTCCCTCTTCCTGAGCCCTGTCAGCCTTGGACCTGACTAAGCACCCGGGTGCTTAGTCTACCCAGGGAAGCCCAGATGGAAGCATCAGGATGGTTGCACTTGGGAAGTCAGATTTCGGGGACATTAGCAGTCTGATTCCTGCTGTTCTCCCTCCTCATGTTCTGCCTTGGTGGGGACTTTTCAAGAGGAAGAAGGTTCTGTGACACAGGGACATGCCTGCTCAGTATCTTGGGAAGAAGGGTAGGAAATGTGATGAGGGAGGAGACTCCTCAGAAAGAGGAGAAAAGTTCCCAGATTACTTTTCTACTTATAGAATCTGGGTTTCAGCTGGACACAGTGGCACACCCTATAATCCTAGTACTTGAGAGGCCAAGACAGGAGGATTGCAGGTTGGAGCCAGCCTCAGCAATATAGCAAGATCCTCAGCAACTTAGCAAGACACTATTTCAACGTAAAAAATTAACTGGGTGTGGTAGAGCATGCCTGTAATCCCAGTACTTGGGAGGCTGAGACAGGAGGATCATAGGTTTGAAGTCAGCCTCAGCAACCTAGCTAGACCCTGTTTCAAAATAAAAAATAAAATAGGGCTGGGGGTATAGCTGGGTTCAATTCCTAGTACTACACACACACACACACACACACACACACACACACACACACACACACACACACAAACCCTGAGGGTATAGCTCAGCATCATCTGGATCTCAGAAAGTACAGGATGTAAGCTGGGCATAGTGGTACACGCCTATAATCCCAGCATTTGGGAGGCTGAGACAAGAGGATTGCAGGGTGGAGGGCAGCCTCAGCAATTGTAGCTCAGAGGTGGGATGCCCCTGGATTCAATCCCTAGTAACACACACACACACACACGCGCGCGTACAGGAGGTGAAGGCTAAGGTAGTTTCAAATCCTTCTTTCTAGATAGGGGAGTAGACAGGATCTCCCTATCCTTGAAAGATGGAGTAAGATTGGGGTATGGGAGTGCCAGAGGACCATTTCCCACAAGTCCCAGCAGTTATGCTGTCCTTTCCCTTTTCTCTGTGGCCCCAGCTGATCAGAGTACCCCTGCCCCACCTCCCACACCTGCCCTGTCCCCTTGCCCTCCCGATTCTTGGCCTGTGACACCTACCATGAGCACGGCCACATTGCCCAGGTACTGGCAGTGCAGGGAGCTGGCGTTGGGCTGGCTGGAGCGGAGCTGGCAGCCTTCGGAGCTCCAGCCCCCTGGCCCCTCTTGGCTCCACCAAGCTGCCATGGGGTCGGTGCCCTCTGCCCAGTGCCGCAGTGCAACAGCCACAGGCTCAGTCAGGTTTCCCACACCACAGCCACCTGCAAAGGAGATAAGCACAAGACCATCAGGGACGCTGGACAAGCAGCAGCAGCAGCAGCAGCAGCAGGGAGGGGACATGCACAAGACACTTGCTGGGCGGACATGGCGCTGGCCTGGGTGGGGGGAGCTGGATGCCACATATAGAGGGAGACTAGCCAGGGGTGAGTGAGGAGGAGAAATAAGGATATAAGCACTGGGAGTCGGCATGGTGGTGCATGCCTGTAGCTGAGGCAGCCTTGACAATTTAGCAAAACCCTGTTTCAAAATAAAAACTGAAAAAAGTGTTGGGGGTGTGGCTCAGTGGTAGAGGGCCACTGAGTTTCATCTCCAGTACTGCAAAAAAAAAAAAAAAGGTAAGTGCTGGGAGGTAGACTGCTCTGGGTTCCCCCAGAGAAGTGATGATGTAGTGCTCCAAATAGAGGACTTGGGCTGGGGTGCTCAGGGACAGGGAGAAGCTGATGTGGAGGAAGCGCAAGTTGAGAGGGAGGGTGGTGACGAAGACGTCTTCTGGTATGAGAAGGGCATGGAACCAAGTCACACAAGTGCTTGGATGGCACATGGCAGGCAATTCTTTTTTTTTTTTTTTTTTTTTTGTGGTACTGGGGATGGAGCCCTGGGGCATTCGACCTCTGAGCTATACCCCCAGCCCTGTTTTTTATTCTTTATTTTGAAACAGGATCTCCCTAAGTTTCGGAGTACCTCACTAGGTAGCTGAGGCTGGCTGCAAACCTGGATCCTCTGGTCTCAGCCTCTCAAATGCTGGGATTACAAGCGTGCGCCACCACACCCGGCTTCAGGCAGTTCTGATGATGAGGAGCACCAATGCTTTGAAGGGGCTCCTGATGCGCAAAAGCCATGTTTGTTTGTTTGTTTTGTGGTACTGGGGATTGAACCCAGGGAGTGTTCTACCTCTTAGCTACACCCTTAGCTCTTTTTATTTTTTAGGTACTGGAGATTGAACCCAGAGGCATTCTACCTCCAAAGTACACCCTCAGCCCTATTTTATTTTTATTTTGAAACAGAGTCTTGCTAGGTTGATGAGAGTCCCACTACTTGCTGAGGCTGTCCTTGTCCTCAAACCTGCAATCTTCTTGTCTCAGCCTCCCAAGTACTGGGATTACAGGTGAGTGCCACTATGCCTAGCTCCATTTTTTTTTTTTTGTACTGGTTTTTGAACCCAGGGCATTCTATCTCTGAGTTACACTCCCAGCCCTATTTTATTTTTATTTTGAAACAGCGTTTCTCTAAATTGATGAGAGCCTCACTACTTGCTAAGGCTGTCCTCCAACCTATGATTCTCCTATCTCAGCCTCCCAAAGTACTGGGATTACAAGTGTGTGCCTCCATGCCCAGCTAATGTTTTAGGAAGTTGAATGGCCACAGCCATGGACTAGAGCTGAAGAGAGACCAGCTAACAAGCCCAGAGCTCGGAGGTTGCAGGGATAGTGGACTCAGAGAGAAAAAGCATGTGCGGGCAGCTGGCCCAGGTAGAGGCTGCTGTTGGTGGGATGGGCAAGGTAAGGCTAGGCAGCAGGTGCATTCAAATACTCCTGGGGACCAGCCCCTGAACAAGGCAACAAATCCAGCGTGGTATATCCCACCCTTCCTCCTGCCCTGGTTATCTCTGGAAGTCCTGAACATCCCTCAAGGTGTCAGTTCTCCTCTGACCTCAATGCCAGAGCAATATGACTTTTTTTTTTTTTTTTTTTTGGGTCCGGTGATTGAACCCACAGGCATTCTACCTCCAAGCTACACCCCCAGTCCTATTTTTATTCTTTCTTTCTCTCCTTTTCCTTTTTCTTTCTTTCTTCCTTTTCTTTCTTTCATACTTACTGCTGGGGATTGAACTCAGAGGCAGTCTACCTTCAAGTTATACCCCCTAACCCATTTTTTTTTTGTGTGTGTGGTACTGGGGATTGAACCCAAGGACATTCTATCTCCAAGCTATACCCCCAGGCCTATTTTTAATTCTTTTTGAAACAGGGGCTAATTTGCAGAGAGCTGAGGGTGGCCACAAACTCAGATCCTCTGGTTTCAGCCTCCCAAGTACTGGGATTACAAACATGTACCACCACACCAGGCTCCTGATTTTATTTCTTATTTGAAAACAGGGTCTCGCTAGGTTGATGAGTCTCACTACTTGCTGAAGCTGTCTTTGAACCTGTGATCCTCCTGTCTCAGTCTCCCAAATGCAGGGATTACAGGAGTGCACCACCAAGCCTGGCTTTTATTCTTTATTTTGAAACAGGGTCTCACTAAGTTGCAGAAGACCTCACTAAGTAGCTGAGGCTGGCCGCAAACCTGCGATCCTCTTTTCTCAGCCTCTCAAGTAAAACATGTGCCACCACGCCTGGCTCCTATTTTATTTTTTATTTTGAAACAGGGTCTTGCTAAATTACCAGTGTGCTGGCCTGGAACCTGTTAATCTTCCTATCTCAGCCTTCCAAGTACTGGACTAATTGGCATATGCCAATGTGCCTTCTTGAAATGGGACTAACCTGGGATATAAAATCAAATATTCTAGCTGGGTGTGGTAGCACACGCTTGTGCACATGCCTGTAATCCCAGTACTTGGGAGGCTGATAGGAGGATTACAGGTTAGAGACCAGCCTTGGCAACTTAGTAAGACCCTATTTAAGCATAAAAAATAAAATTGGATTAGGGGTGTTTCTCAGAGGTAGAATGTTCCTGGGTTCAATCCCCAGTACCCTTCCTCCACCCCACCCCACCCCCACAAAAGTCCTAGCTGGGCATGGTGGCGCACCCTTGTAATCCCAGTACTTGGGAGGCTGAGACCGGAGGATCCAGGTTCGAGGCCAGCTTCAGCTACTTAGTGAGACCCTCTGCAATTTAGTAAGACTGTGTTTCAAAATAAAGAATAAAAAATAGGACTGGGGGTGTAGCTTGGAGGTAGAATGCCCCTGGGTTCAGCCCCCAGTACCAAAAAAAACAAAAAAAAGTCCTGCCAACCATGGGGGGCTGAGACAGGAGGATTATAGATTCAAAGCCAGCCTCAGCAACTTAGTGAGGCCATCAGCTACTTAGCAAGACCTTGTTTCAAAATAAAAAATGAAGCCAGGCGTGGTGGTGCATGCTTGTAATCCCAGTACTTGGGAGACTGAGACAGGAGGATTGCAGGTTCAAGGCCAACCTCAGCTACCTAGTGAGGTCCTCTGCAACTTAGTGATACTCTGTTTCAAAATAAAAAATAAAATACAGCTGGGGGTGTAGCTTGGAGGTAGAATGCTCCTGGGTTCCATCTCTAGTCCAGGAAAAAAAATAAAAATAAGAAATGAAATAGGGTGGAGTGTAGCTTGGAGGTAAAACAACTCTATGCCACACACACACACACAAATCATTGTCCTCTGGAGCCTTTCTTCCACCCACCCCTTCTGTACAGAATACCTCTGCCCTCCTTGGGAAATGGTGAAGGCCCCACCATCATTGGCTAACTCCACCAGGGCAGCAGGGGGTATGCGGGGGAGGGGGCGACCTGTTGGGTCCCTTACTGGTTCCTGCAAAGATGACAGGGGTGGCCACACCACGCCTCTTGCCAGGCCCAGCAGCTCCAGGGCGGGAGGTGTTGCCGTGGCTACGGAAGAGGCGGCCGTTTCGGAAGACGAGTAGTTGTAAGGTGCAGTCTGGGGGTGCTGGGGGAGCCAGGGCAGCAGGAAGGGACGAGAACAGGCTAGGGGGCAGCTGGATGGAGGCCAGGGCCACGCTGTTCTGGGGGGACACAGGAACCCCTCAGACACTCAGCATCCCCTGGGGTCTGATGCCTTCCCGCACCCCGCGGCCTCCTGTCTCTTCCCTATCCCCTCTTCACCACCCATTTTCCCAGACCCTGCCTCTTCTTGTACCATCCACCTTCACTATGGCACCTCCCCTCCCCACACCACGTCCCCCGGTGCCCACCTTGATGTGGAAGGATGACAGAGAAATGTTGGGCCTCCCGGTAGTACAGCGGAAGCGGAGCTGCTGGTCAGCCAGGGGCTCGGGCTCGGGCAGGGCGCTCTGGCCAGGGCCGCCCAGCCGCCCGCCAGACACCCCGCCCTCCCTCCTCTGGAAGGCTGTGCAGGTCAGGCCCACGTAGCTGTGCGGCTTGATGAGGTAGGCCTCCAGAGCCACGTTCCTCGAGTTCTAGGGACAGGGAGCTTGTCACCCCCCATCTGAGATATGCTGGCCTCAGCCGGAGACTGTGTGACTCCCACCCCACCCTGACCACGGGCCTCCTCCCTGCTCCTGGCTGGCATGCCCAGGCACATCCCATCTTCTGCCCTGTTCCCCTCTTCACAGGTGACAGGGTCTATGTCTCACCTCTGTATTTCCTGAAATGGTGTGTATAATAAGCGCAGAAGCAGCTCTACCATGGTTGTTAATTCCACCAAACTGGAAAAGTCTCCCTCTGGTTACATACTCCACTGAACGTACCATGTTCCCTGCAACTAAGCCTTCCTCCCTACCCTCTGCTCCTGCCCCCTTCCTCCTGTTCACTTCCATCAGGCTAGCACAGGACTCAGTTCTAGACAGCCTTGTGCCGTGTTCCCAGCGCCACCGGTCCCACTCCTCTCACCACCTGACTCCTCAGGTGGGACTTAGCCTTGCTTGCTTTCTTGCTGCCTGGAGCCGGGCAGGAGGGGAGCATTTCCCTTCTGTGGATCATGAGGGTGGCCCCACAGGAGTCCCTTCCACGCTGACCCCTGTTACCACAGAGATGTGCTGGGCGTGGGAGCTGAGGGCGGCTCCCCCGATGCGCTCCAGGGCGCCCACGATGCCACTGCAGGCCTTGTCCTCACGCTGGGCCAGCCACAGCAGGTGCTCGTCCACCAGCATGAGGTTGCTGGCCATGTCCACCATCACCTCTACCAGCTGGCGGGGGGAAGACCCGTCACTAAGGCAGGACTGGAGTGGGAACCTGGGGACTGCGTGTGACAGAGGCCTGAGCCCAGGTGAGGGTAGTTTCCAGGGGCCCCTGAAAAACTAGCTGAGTCTCACCTCTTTGATCTGGTCGACATAACCCAGAAATTTCTGGATCATCTGAGCCACATAGACTACATCCATCATATCAGAAAAGCTGGCGGCCTCTGCTGTGTACACTCGCAGCTGGTGGGCCAGGGTGAGCGCATTGGAGGCATTGATGGGCATCTGGGACGTAGGAGAAAGAAAGGACTGTCCTGTCTTATTCCTTCTGCCCCCAAACTGTCCCTTCTCCTTGGTGCTGGCACTCAAGGCCACACTGCCCTGGGAGAAGGGCCTAGACTCCATGCTGGGTTTAGTCAAGATAGGCATAGCAGCGTGCTGTGGCGCACACCTGTAATTGCAGTACTTGGGAGGATGAGATAGGAGGAGCACAGGTTCAAGGCCAGCCTCAGCAACTTTGTGAGATCTTGTTTCAAAATAAAGAATGAAAAGGGTTGAGGTGTAGCTCAGAGGTAGAATTCTTCTGGGTTCAATCCCCAGTACCACAAAAAATAAATAAATAAAAAGATAGGTGGCACATATGAGGCATGATCACCTAAGGCTGCCCATTCCCAGCACCCCATGATGCTTTGGTGGACAAAGTGGAGAAGGAGTGGAGGCCTGGCCACTCCCTGAGGGTAGCCTTGGCAGTCTGGATCCCCTGAAGAGTGGAGCTGAGAACCGCATGAGGGCAGAGGGGCAGCAGAGCAGCCCTGGGGCTAGCTCCCACCCGCCGCCATCAGGCTTCACTCTGTCCCATCCCACTCGCTGCCCGGCCCCTCCCCCGGGCTTACCAGCACAAAGGTATAGAGCACCCTGGTGATGTCGTTGGTGTACAGGCAGTGCGAGTAGTCCCCCGGCTCCCAACGGCCAGCTCGGTCGCAGCGGCGGGAGGCTCTGGTGCCTGGGGCGCCCCCACCCCGGGGCACTGAGGTGAAGGGGTACTGCAGGCAGGACTGGTAGGCTGTGATGCCGGCCAGGGTCCGCGGCCACCTGGAGTGGAGGTAGGAAGGGCCAGCTGACCCGGGCTCCTCAGGAATGGCCCTTACCACCCTGCCGCAGGAGCTGAGACGGAGGGTTACAGGTTTGAGACCAGTGCCAGCAACTTAGGAAGGCCCTCAGCAACTCAATGAGACCCTGTTTTAAAAATAAAAGGAGTTTGGGGTGTAGTTCGGAGGTAGAGCACCCCTGGGTTCAATCCCTAGTGTACCCCAGAAAATGCATTTGTATTCTGTGTAGCATGTCTCCGATGGTGAGTGTATCCCTAAACATAAGATCTCTCAAAATGTAGCAACTGGACTTCAGGCTGAATGACAAGAGAGAGTCTTTGGGGCTCTAGGAAGAGAACAAATGGGGAGCCCTGGGCAGTGCAAACCTGAAGTCCCCACGGTTGTTGGCCACTCGCTCAGCAGGGCAGTAGGAGGCAGATGACTCCAGCACCACAATCTCCACCGTCTTGCTGGTGTTTCCCTGGGCGGTGGACACAGAGCACTCCCACTCGCCTGAGGCCCACACGCCGATGTGAGACAGGGTCAGCTCGCTGTGGGTGGGCAGGTGGTGGGCTGGCTCAAGAGGCACTCCATACCCTGCCTGCCACCCACCCTCAGGGCCCCTGGCCAGTCCACGCCCAGGTGCCCATCCTAGGGCACCTGGCTCCAGGTTCTTTTCCCTTTGATGGCACGAGGGACACAAGTACATGCTCCTTTTATTCTGATTGGCCTTGCTATTGTTTCAATTTGCCTATTTTTATTATGGAGATAATCTGAACTCTTGCAGATCTACTACAAGGATTAAATCTGATCATATAGGTGAGAGCCACTATAGAGATGCAAAAACACTATAAAAAAGTCAGATGGTTGGGTGTGGTGGTGCATGCCTGTAATCCCAGTACTTGGGAGGGTGAGACAGAAGGCCCTGGGTTTTATCCACAGCGCGCACATGCGCGCACACGCGCACACACACACACACACACACAACAACAAAAAAAGGTCAAATGTTACTTTTTTCTATTGGGCATGTAAGTTCTAACCTCTATCCAAACCATCATGATTGAGTCTTAGATCTCCATAAATATACACACACATTCCCAGAAGCATGTTGGGGTGTAGCTCTTTAGCAGGGTAGGTGATGGGTACTGTGCAGGGTGATAGGTAGTGTGGGGGGCAGGTGATAGGTACTGGGAAGGTTAGGTGATGGGTATTGTGCCTTCCCCCACTAAGCCAAGGGCTGAGAAGGGGCAGCAGGGCCTGTACCTGGTGATGAAAGTACAGTCATGGATGAGGCTCTCAGCCAGGAGGATGCCTGCCTGCTCGTCACCCTCTACAGGGGCCCGGTTGTGGTACCAGCGAATGTGGGTGTCGTTGCCCAGGTAGCTGGCGGAACACTGGAAGGGCAGCCGGTCACCCTGGAATACCACTTGGCGCAGGGAAGGGATGAGGTGGTGTGTGTGCAACTCCAGGGCTCCCTCTGCACAGGAAACACCAGGCGGTGAGGCCTGAGGGCAGGCTAGGCCCTCTGTGTCCTGCTCTAGCTGGAAAGGAGAGGGGTCCAGAGAAAATCTTGGGAAATAAGAGCAAAAGAGAGGAGCAGGCTCCCTTCTCAGCAGGGACATTAGTTACCCCAAGAGGGAACCAGATGAATACTTAAACAAGCAAGAGACCCCAAAGGAAGTTTAGAAAAGCTGGTGGAGTGTGGCCCTGGTGAGACTGACAGAAGGAGGAGCCCCTGGAGGATGACCACATATACACTCAGCGCCCAGAAAGCATGGAGCCAGCCAGCTGTGGTACTGATGGGCTCTGGGCTCCCTGCTGGGGCGGGGTGGGGGCAGGGTGCCTGCTACCTCCATGGGCTGGGGGCTGGCTCACCGCAGCGGAGCTGGGCCTCCTGGAGGCTGCCCAGGGACTGGCCATGCAAGGCACTTGGGTAGGCACAGAGGGTGCGGTCAGACAGCTGCAGGGAGTGGTTCCGGGCCCAGGGCAGCAGCCAGCGCAGGTGGCAGTCGCAGGTCAGGAACTCGGTGCCAAAGTCCCTGCAGGGTGGTAGAGGGGTCATGGAGTAGAGCAGAGGGAGTGTGGGCTGCCGGGGTGGGGCAGGACGGAGGCCAGCCAGGGCCGGGAACTTGGCAGGGTCTAGGCACCGTGTGTCTGCTACTCAACCTGACTCTGGTGTTCACGGGGCTTATATGTATCCCTCCTGGGCAGAGGACAGGAGCAGACCCAGTCCTGGGCTAGAACAGATACTCACACAACCTTAAGCACTGGCAGCTCATCAAAGACTCCAGGTTGCAGGCCTGAGAAGATGTTTCCGGATATGTTTCTGTAGGGGGCAGGAAACAGCGAGAGGCCACAGGAAGGGAGGGATGAGAAAGCAGAATGCAGGGACCCCTGAGGGCCTGCCTTCTTCTTCACTGCCCTTTACTGGGCAGCCCCCCCCCTCCCTGCCTCCTATCCATCACTCACAGTCGGAGGAGCCTGGGGAGGCCTTGGAAGGTCTCAGAGGTGAGGCAGCCAATCCGGTTGTTGGAGAGGTCTCTAGAGAGGCACACACTCAGGAGTCGGTCACAGGGCAGCACAGGGGCCGGGGCTTGTGTGGGGAGTGGGTGGACCTGGTGCCACAGCAGGCTTGAGATGCCCATGGATTTGACCCCAGGACGGGTGGGAGGGGTGGTTGCCCATGGGACTCAGGACTTTCTCCAGGGATGAGGGGAGGGCTGGGAAGTTTGGGGAGCAGCCCGTGCTACTCACAAGCGCCTTAGCTCCCCCAGGCCCAGGAAGGATCCAGCCTGCACAGTGCTGATGATGTTGTTCCTCAGGTCCCTGTGGGAGGCAGTGGGGAGCTCTCAAACCTCTCCCCTCTGGAGGCCATCCTGTGTGCATGCTGGCTTTCTTTGAGACTTGATTTACTTCTTTTTTTTTGTGGTACTGGGGATTGAACCCAGAGACATTCTACCTCTGAGCTACACCCCAAGCTCTATTTTATCTTTTTATTTTGAAACAGAATCTCACTAAATTGGGCCTAAGTTGCTGAGGCTGGCTGCAAATCCACGATTCTCCTGTCTAAGCCTCCCAAGTACTGGGATTACAAGTGTGCACCATCACTCCCAGGTCCCAGTCCTTTTTATTTTTGTTTTGGTTGCTGACAGTCTCATTAAGTTGGTGAGGCTAGTCTGGAACCTGGGATCTTCCTGCCTCAGCCTGCAAAGTATTAGGATTACAGGTATGCACCACCAAGGGGTTCTGGTCAGAAAAACATTAGAGACAACTAGAAGCCAAGAGATGGGGTGGTAAGAGGACTGGAGGGACTGGGAGGAGGAGGGAGGAGAGGCCACTCTGTGGGAGTCAGAGGACTTTCATTCCAGGGTTGCTCTAGGCTTTCTTCCTCAACCTGTGCTGGGCTTAGCCATGAAAAGAGGCACCTACAGGACCCAGGGTGACCACTGCCCACCCCAGGCCACCGGGTCTTTTCTGCCCAAATCAGGCTGGAGGCCACACAGAGCACTTGCAGAGGGACTTGAAGCTCAGCAGACCTCCCTGCTTGCTGCCCATGTTCCAACATCCTCTTTGCCCCCACCCAAGTGCCCAGGAGATGAGGAGGCAGAGGGTGATGGTGGGTGACTCCTGGAACAATACCAGGTCAGGAGGGCTGGGCAGGAGCAGACTGGCAGGGACATTTTTTTTTTTTTTTTTTTTTGCAGTACTGGGGATTGAACTCAAGGGCATTCTACCTCCGAGCTATACCCCCAGCCCTATTTTTTATTCTTTATTTTGAAACAGGGTCTCACTAAGTTTACAGAGTGCCTCACTAGTCAGCTGAGGCTGGCCTGGAATCCAGATCCTCCCGTCTCAGCCTCCCAAATGCTGGGATTACAAGCATGTGCCACCACGCCCGGCTCTGGCAGTGAGATTTGAGGTCAGTCTACTTTCCAAGCCCTGCCCCATCTCCTAGACAGAGGGAACACCTGGGAATGTCTTGGCTCTACCTGCCAAAGCCTTGGGGAGTATCTCTGGATCATGGACAGGAGGGGGTTAATGGAGCCAGCTCTCTGCTGGGTGGGAGGAAGCTGGTGTCCAGGGCGGGGAGGTGCTGTCCCACCAGGGGGCCTGTTTGTGCACAGTCCCAGTTGGGGACAGGAACACTGAAAGAACATGGCCAGGGCTCCTCAGATCCCACTCCTTCTCACAGCTGGCCTCTGTAACCCTGAGGCCCCTAGGGAAAGACGGGAAAGCCACCAGAAGAAATCAGCTTCCTAGAAGAGGCTGGAGGCCAGGGAGCCCTACAGCTGGGCACACACGGGGAAGGTTCATGGACCAGGCCTTAGGACACCCTGTGTTCAGAGGGGAGGTGCCAGGAGATAGGGTCGTGCCTGCAGGGGATGCCCCCATCCTGTCCCTCGGTTCTTGGCTCCACCCCCTCCCCACCCCCATGCAAGCGTGGGGATGGGCAGAGGGGAACACATTCCTCATTGTGTCACTTCCCTTCATGGGCTGCCAAGGTCTGAGGCCGCAGCCCCGCGCCCCTTCCCTCTCGCTCTCTCGTGTTTATTCTCATTTCCTCCCTGTCCCCCTATGAGTCCCGCCCACCTGCCTCACTGATGTTCTGCAGATGGGAGCAAGGGGGCCTCTCAGGCCCTTGGTTTCCTGCAGCCACGTGGAGCTCGCCAAGAGGGGAGCTTCCACCAAGTGCTGGCATCCCTTCCCTTGCCTTGCCTGCCCAGAGAGGGGCTTCAGGGGTGACTGAGGCGGTCTCTGCAGTGTCCTGGAGTGGGCCAGCCCTGGGCCCTTGTCTGGTCTCAAGGGCTCAGGTCAGGGACTGCTCCCTGAGCTGAGTTCTGACAGCCCAGTGAGCCCATGAGCAGCCTAGGCCTCTGATCCCCTGGGTAAGGAAGCTCGGGGCTGTACCCCTCTAGGGGCAGGAAGAAATGTGACCACAGAACTTGGGTAGTTTTTGGATCTGCAAGGCCCCTGGGGATTGATTTTCAACCCTTCTTGTTTAGCACATCCTTTGGAAAATCTGATGAAGGCCAGGGACTCCCGCCCCGGGAAATTTAGTACACCCCACAGCGTGCTCAGGATTTCAGGAGGGCTGTGGGACCCATGCTGAGAACCCTTGTTCTGGATTGTCTAAGCTGATCCCATTTCTTTTCTCTCCTTCCCTCCCTCCCTCCCTTCCTTCCTTCTCTTTTTCGCACTAGGGATTGCACCCAGTGGTGCTCTATCTCTGAACTACACCCCCAGCCCTTTTTATTTTTTATTTTGAAACAAGGTCTCATTATGTTGTCCAGGCTGTCCTCACACTTGTAATCGTCCCACCTCAGCCTCCAGAGTCACTGGGACTACAGGCATGTGCCACCACACCCAGCCCCTCATTTCTTAGGTGAGGTCACGAGGCCAGTCCAAGGACGCACAGGTGCTTCTGTGATGTGGATTCTCCTACTGCTTCTATGGAGTCCTTCTTGGGTGCTGAGAAAGATGCAGTGCACTGACGGGTCTTCCTGCCCACCCTCTGCCCAACCTGGTTCTGTGCTTCAGTCCAGGCACATCCTCTCCCTGTGTCTGTGTCAGTGCGAAGGAGGACCTTGAGGTGAACGTCAAGAGAGGGTTCCCGGGAGCAATCACATCCTATACCCTCAGGAAAACAGAATTTCAGGAGCCTGCATATGTTAGAATGAGTGCCCGTGCTGCATGTTTACAGCATGGAAACTCAGGAGGCTGAGGTAGGAGGACCAGAATTTCGAGGCCAGCCTGGGCGACCTGAGAACTTGTCTCAAAATAAATAATAAGAGTTGGAGTGTAGCTCAGTGGTAGAGCACCCCTGGGTTCAATCTCCAGTACTAGGGGAGCAAAAAAAAAAAAAAAAAAGAGCAAGTTTGTAAACATAGCAATAAAAGATTGAGAAGTTGGATATAAAATTTTAAAGCTTTTATGCCTTAAAAGGATACCTTTAAGAAAGGAAAAGCCAACCACAGAATGAGAGAAAATACTTGCAAATCAGATATTTGATAAGGAACATCTACCCAAAATGTATGAAGAACTCTTACAACTCAATAATAAAGACAAGTTACCCAGTTGGGAAAAAATAGGCAAAGGATTTGAACTGACATTTCTTCAAAGACATGTAAGCATGTGCCAGGTGTAGCAGCACAACCCTGTAATCCCAGCAGCTCAGGAGGCTGAGAAAGGAGGATCCCAGGTTCTAGGCCAGACTCTGAAACTTAGCAAGACCCTGCCTCAAAATAAAAAATAAAAAATAAAATAAAATACATACATTCATAGTAGGAGTTAGGCATAGTGGCACACACCTGTAATCCCAGTACTTGGGAGGCTGAGATAGGAGGATCAGAGGGAGGTTTGAAGACAGCCTCAGCAACTTAGTGAGATTCTTAGCAACCTAATGAGACCTTATTTCAAAACAAAACAAAAAAGGGTTGGGGGTGTAGCTCAGAGGTAAAATGTCCCTGGGCACAATACCCAGCACAAAAAAAAGAAAAATAAGTAAAACAGCTGGGAGTGTAGCTCAGAGGTAGAATGCCCCTGGGTTCAATCCCCAGTA
>PVLC010024166.1:0-24939 GCA_004027655.1 Graphiurus murinus
CTTTTCTGTTTTTTTTTTTTTTTTTTTTTTTTTTGCGGTACTGGGGATTGAACTCAGGGGCATTCTACCTCCGAGCTATACCCCCAGCCCTATTTTTTATTCTTTATTTTGAAACCGAGTCTCACTAAGTTGCGGAGTGCCTCACTAGGTAGCTGAGGCTGGCCGAGAACCGGGATCCTCCGGTCTCAGCCTCCAGAATGCTGGGATTACAAACGTGAGCCACCACGCCTGGCTCCTATTTTTAATTCTTTATTTTGAAACAGGATCTCACTAAATTGCAGAGGGCCTCACTAAGTAGCCGAGGCTGGCTGTGAACCTGGATGCTCTGGTTTCAGCCTCCCAAGTCCTGGGATTATGAGCATATGCCACCATGCCTGGCTTCAATAGCATTTTGAGCTATGGAAAAAGAAGTAGGTAGGAGCTTGAGGCTCCTGGAGGAGCAGTAATAACAGGTTATGAGAGGAGAAGGGGAAGAAATGTACTGTGGATAAATGTCTTTTTTTGTTTTTTTAATGGTACTACTGGGGATTAAACCCAGGAGCCTTCTAACTCTGAGCTACACCCCCAGCCCTATTTTTTTTTTTTTTTTTGCAGTATTGGGGATCGAACATGGGAGCATTCTACCTCCGAGCTATATCCCCAGCCCTATTTTTTATTCTTTACTTTGAAATGGGGCCTCACTAAGTTGCAGAGGGCCTCGCAGAGCAGCTGAGACTGGCCAAGAACCTGCGATCCTCCTGTCTCAGTCTCCCAAGTACTGGGATTACAAGCCTGCACCACCACACCCAGCCCCAGCCCTATTTTTTATTGTTTATTTTTGAAACAGGGACTCACTAAGTTGTGGAGGGCCTCATTAAGTAGCTGAGGCTAGCCACCGGATTGTGATCCTCCTGTCTCAGCCTCCCAAGTAGTGGGATTACAAGTATGCGCCACCACACCTAGCTTTTATTTTTATTTTTAAACAGGGTCTTGCTAGGTTGATGAGAGTCTCACTATTTGCTGAGGTTGTCCTTGAACTTGTGACCATCTTGTCTTTCCCAAATACTGAGATTACAAGCCTGTACCACCACACCCGGCTCAAATGTTGTTCTTTTTTGTGGTACTAAGGATTGAACCCAGGGGCATTCTACCTTCCAGCTACACCTGCAGCCCATTTTTTTATTGTTTTTTTGAAACAGGGCCTCACTAAGTAGCCGAGGCTGACTGGGAACCTGCTTTCCTCCTGTCTCAGCCTCCCAAGTACTGGTATTACAAGCATGTGCCACCACGCCTGGCTCAAATGTTGTTCTTTTCTGTAGATAAAATCTCTTAGGTAATAGTATTCAGAAGAGTATGTAACATCCTGTGGCAATCTCTGGCCAGGGATATTTTTATATGATCTCTTCTAGATCCAGATAAAGGGGCTTGAGAGAAAGCCTGCTTACTTCAGCAATTTATTTATTTATTTATTTGGTGGTACTGGGGATTGAGCCCAGGGGCCTTCTACATCCGAGCTACACCCCCAGTCCAATGTTTTATTATTTATTTTGAAACAGGATCTCACTAAGTTGCAGAGTGCCTCACTAAGTGAGCTCAGTCTGGCTTTGAACCTGGATCCTCCAGTCTCAGCCTCCCAAGTACTGGGATTACAAGCGTTTGCCACCATGCCTGGCTACTTCAGCAATTTAGATGTCTTCTACAGATACAAATCTTCCTCAAAAAATGAGTTTTTAGAGCCGGGCGTGGTGACGCACGCTTGTAATCCCAGCATTTGGGAGGCTGAGACCGGAGGATCTGGGTTCTCGGCCACCCTCAGCTACCTAGTGAGGCGCTCCGCAATTTAGTGAGACCCGGTTTCGAAATAAAGAATAAAAAATAGGGCTGGGGGTGTAGCTTGAAGTTAGAATGCCCCTGAGTTCAATCCCTAGTACCGCAAAACAACAACAACAACAACAACAACAACAACAACAACAACAACAACCCCGAGTTTTTAGTCGGGCATGGTGGTGCACACTTGTAATCCCAGCATTCGCGAGGCTGAGACCGGTGGATCCAGGTTCGTGGCCAGCCTCAGCTACCTAGTGAGGCACTCTGCAACTTAATGAGACTCGGTTTCAAAATAAAGAATAAAAAATAGGGCTGGGGGTATAGCTCGGAGGTAGAATGCCCCCGAGTTCAATCCCCAGTACCCCCCCCCCCCAAAAAAAATGACAGCTTCAATTCCTGTGTCTACAGCCCCTCTGAATGGCCATCTCAAAATATGCTAAAGAAGTATATTTTGAGGTGGGGTATTTTACTCTTTCATGTGTTCTTCCTCTTCATCATCTTTTTTATATTTATTTATTTTTTTTGGTACCGGGGGTTCAACTCGGGGGCATTCTACCTCTGAATTAGACAACCAGCCCTATTTTAAATTTTTTATTTGGGAACAGGGTCTCACTAATTTGCTGAGGCTGTCTTTGAGCTTAAGATTCTCTTGTTTCAGCCTCCCAAGTACTTGGATTACAGGCATGTGCCACCATGCCCAACTCAAAATATGCTAAAGAAGTATATTGAGGGGTGGAATATTTTACTCTGTCATTATTTCTTCTCCTTCTTCTTCTGGATTGAACCCAGGATGTTCTGTCTCCAAGCTAAACCCTCAGTCCTATTTTACTTTTTTATTTTGAAACAGAGTCTTGTTAAGTTGCTGAGGCTGGCTTTGAACCTTCAATCCTCCTGTCTCAGTTTTCCAAGAACTGAGATTATAGGCATGTGTCATCATGCTTGACTCTTTGATGTCTTCTTAATGTTGTAAGTGAGGAAACTTAAGACTAGAGAGATTAGGTAATTCAACTGGCTTTAGCCATAGTGCTGGTTGATACTAGAGCCAGGCTGAGAAACCCTATGTGACTCCTTGGGTTCCACACTAGTGCTGCTGGCATTGCATGAGCCTGTGATCTCTTCTTTGAGAACTGTGAGGGCAGTTATAGTAAAGTTCCACTTCTGGGTCTTCCATTATTATTATTATTTTTTTTTTGCGGTACTGAGGATTGAACTCAAGGGCATTCTACCTCCGAGCTATACCTCCATCCCTATTTTTTATTCTTTATTTTATTTCTTTTGTGGTACTGGGAATTGAACTCAGGGGCATTCTACCTCCGAGCTATACCCCCATCCCTATTTTTTATTCTTTATTTTGAAACCGAGTCTCACTAAGTTGCAGAGTGCCTCACTAGGTAGCTGAGGCTGGCCTCAAACCCGGATCCTCCGGTCTCAGCCTCCCAAATGCTGGGATTACCAGCCTGCGCCACCACGTCCGGCTTTATTCTTTATTTTGAAACCGAGTCTCACTAAGTTGCGGAGTGCCTCACTAGGTAGCTGAGGCTGGCAGCAAACCTGGATCCTCTGGTCTCAGCCTCCCGAATGCTGGGATTACAAGTGTGCGCCACCACGCCCGGCTTGGGTCTTCCATTTTTAAAGGGCCTTGGATTTGAGAGCCATGTGACTCTGCCCAAGTCTATATAGCAGGCTCTTTATTCTTTGGCCGTTTTAATTTTCTTCATTCACAGAGAACTGGCAGGGTCTCCTTTTAGCTTTCTCTGGAGTACATGTGTTTCTTCTAATGAAACTGGTGTCTTCTCTGCTCATGTACCTGGGTTGGGCCAGAAGTGGCCTTGGGTGTGGGGAGCCTTCCAGCACTGGCTGTTTGCCTGGAACGCAGCTGTCCTCCATGTTCTAAGGTGTATGTTTCTATCTTGCCTGGTCCATCTTCCTCAGGGATTCCTGATACCTCCTGAGCTACCAACTTCACACCAAAAGAATCTCTTCCAACTTTGAAGAGACAGATTCTTGAAATGAGGGAAGGCCACCTTGGTAAACTTGTTTGGAAACATGAGCTATTTCTTTTTTTTTTTTTTTTGTGGTACTGGGGATTGAGCTCAGGGGCATTCTACCTCCGAGCTATACCCCCAGCCCTATTTTTTATTTTTTATTTTGAAACCGAGTCTCACTAAGTTGTGGAGTGCCTCACTAGGTAGCTGAGGCTGACCGGGAACCCGGATCCTCTGGTCTCAGCCTCCCGAATGCTGGGATTACAAGCGTGCGCCACCGCGCCCGGCTAACATGAGCTATTTCTAGGGCCTCTGGCAGGAAAGGAGTTTTTGAACAAGGAGATAACACATTAATAAGCAATTCGATTTTTAAAACTCCATATAATTAGGGAAATAGTTTTATTTTCATTGGGACTGTATTAGTTTGTATGGAGTATTTATAGGTGAGGTCACTGATAACCAACACTTGATGTTTCTTTTTCTTTTTCGAATACAGGTGCAGGTTATCATTCTGAATCCAAAGCCAAGGAATATAAACATGTATGCAAACGAGCTTGTCAGAAGGTATGAGCAGAATGTGCATGATCTAAATGTTTTATTTTGAACAGAAAGCACTTTTACCTTGAAGTTCAAAATTTTCAGGTTTCATTTATAGGACATTTTTTGGTTTGACCACAAAATTATTTTGCTCATATTTGTGGGGTCTTGTTTTCCTTTGTTCTGTGGTTTCAATTCTCTGAATGATACTGAGCTTGTTCCCCTCCTTCTTCAGATTAAAGCTTGTATTTTTGGAATTGTGGGTACATAACCATAACTCTTTTAATCTTTGCAAAGGCATTGAACTCTAAAGAAGGGTTTTAGGAAAAACTTCTTAAAGGCAACCAATGCCTTTATGATGAAGGGAAGAAAAGAAATAATAAAAAAAAATGCTTTTCTTAGATTATCTTGTACTCTTCCCTTCTGCTTTTCATCATGTAGCTTGTATTGTGGCAAATTCATTGTCATTGTAGAGCTAACCTTTGCCCTTCTACTCAGCTGTGCTCCCCCCACCTTTCTTTTTAAGTTTTTATTGGTGCATTACAATTACACATGATAGTGGGACTCATTGTTACAAAATCATACATGCACATAATTCCCTTTGGTTTTTAAGGTTTTGCTAAATTGTTAAATACTTAATATGGGGGCAAGAATAGTCTCAGAAGAAATAATTTTTTTATTTTGTTCATGAATATATACTCTTGTAGTAAAACTTTTCATTATTGTTTTATATAAATAGAATATTAATTGGATACTGCATATCAAGTAAATAATGGGTCTCCAGCTCATTTCATTTATATTATATATGATTTAAAAGAAAGATTATGCTTTATTAGAGATTCCAGCTTTTTCTTTTTTAGTACTAGGGATTGAACCAAGGGGCATTCTACCTCTGAGCTACACCCCCAGTATTTTTTATTCTTTATTTAGGAACAGGGTCTTACTAAGTTGTGGAGAGCCTCACTAGTAGCTGAGGCTGGCCGCGAACCCAGATCCTCCTGTCTCAGCCTCCCAAGTACTGGGATTACAAGCATGGGCCACCACGCCCGGCTCAGCTTTTTCTTATGAATGGAATCCATTAATATATAAGAATTTTTTTTTTAGTACTGGGGATTGAACCCAGGGGCATTCTAGCTCTGAGCTACACCCCAGCCCTATTTTTCCTTCTTTATTTTAAAATAGGGTCTCACTAAGTTGTAGAGGGCCTCACTAAGTATCTGAGGCTGGCCTTGAACTTGTTATTCTCCTGTCACAGGCTCCCAAGTACTGAGATTACAAATGTGCACCACCATGCCTGGCTCAATATAAGAATTTTTTTTTTTTTCTTTTTTTTTTTTGCGGTACTGGGGATTGAACTCAGGGGCATTCTACCTCCGAGCTATACCCCCAGCCCTATTTTTATTCTTTATTTTGGAACAGGGTCTCACTAAGTTGCGGAGTGCCTCACTAGGTAGCTGAGGCTGGCCGCAAACCCGGATCCTCCGGTCTCAGCCTCCCGAATGCTGGGATTACAAGCGTGCGCCACCACGCCCGACTATATATGTATATATATATTTTGAGGCTGTCTTTTTTTTAATTTTTATTTTTCAGCACGGATTTTTATACGCTTCTTGAGTACAACAGGGTTACATAGGCATTTATGATATATCAATCATTGTCAGAACACAAATAGCACCACTTCTTCGTTTTACATGTATAGCCCACATTCTTAACATAGCCTGGTAAAGCAAACTTTTAGAGTCATAAAACCATAATCCTTTAGGGTCATATATTTACTTTCTAAGAAGTGGGAGGGTCTTTCATCTACGCATCCTAGGTGCAATCTCCAGACTTTGAGACGCCAATGTAGCCATAGCAGAAGAGTCAGTATAGTTACTCATATAAAGAATATTTTTATTATAGGAATTTTTAAATAATATTACTAGAAGTGGTCTATGCTATTTTATATTTTTTGGTTTTGAAAGTGTGAAAGCTTCTCTCTCTTTTTTGTGGTCTTTTGCATTGAACCCAGGGCATTCTACCTCTAAGCTACACTCCCAGCTTTTTTCTTTTTCTTTTCTATTTCCTTCCTTCCTTCCTTCCTTCCTTCCTTCCTTCCTTCCTTCCTTCCTTCCTTCCTTCCCTTTATTTTTTGTTACTGGGATTGAACCCAGGGGAGTTCCACTTTTAATCTACACCCCCAGCCCCCTTTAAACATTTTTTTTTTTATTTTGAAACAGGGTCTTGCTAAGTTGCTTAGGCTAGGCTGCAGTCAGAGCCTGTGATCCTCCTATCTCAGCCTCCCATGTAGTAGGATTACAAGCATGTGTCACCACACCCAGATTAATTTAATTTATTTAATTAATTAATTTTGTGGTACTGAGGATTGAGCCTAGGGACATTCTACCTCCAAGCTACATTCCCAGCCCGTTTTATTTTTTGTTTTTGAAAAAGATTGTTGAGCTGGGCGTGGTAGCGCACACTTGTAATCCCAGCATTCGGGAGGCTAAGACCTGAGGATCCGGGTTCTCGGCCAGCCTCAGCTACCTAGTGAGGCACTCCGAAACTTAGTGAGACTCGGTTTCAAAATAAAGAATAAAAAATAGGGCTGGAGGTGTAGCTCGAAGGTAGAATGCCCCTGAGTTCAATCCCCAGTACCGCAAAAAAAAAAAAAAGAAAAAAAGAAAAAGGTTGTTGAGAGTCTAATTAAATTGCTGAGGCTGGTCTTGAGCCTGGGATCATTCTGTCTCATCCTCCCAAATACTAGGATTACAGGTATGTGCCACCGTTCCTGAGTCAGGTCTTTTTATTTTTTTTTGTTTTGAAACAGGTTGCTGAGAGTCTTGCTAAGTTGCTGAGTTGATGAGGCTGGTCTTGAACCTGTGATCTTCCTGACTCAGTCTCCCAAGTACTGGGATTACAGGCATGTGAGCTTGGCTGAAAGTTTTTCTTTCTCTCATTCTCTGTCTCTCCTTTTTTTTTTTTTTGTGATACTGGAAATTGAACCCAGTGACGTTCTACCTCTGAGCTACATTCCAAACCCTTTTTATTTTTTATTTTGAAACAAGGTCTCAAGTAAGTTGCTGAAGTTGGCCTTGAACCTGTGATCCTACTATCTTGGCCTCCCAAGTATTAGGATTACATGTGTGCACTATCACACCCCACTGGAGACTTTTCTTTATCTGAAAAGAATGTTTTACTCTTTTACAACTATAATTCTAAAAATTGAATACATTTGGACTATATAATTAGCTTCCTCAATTTATGTAATAAATTTCTTATAAGTTTAATAATGAGAAATGCAATTTTTGATTTCTTTTTGTTAATTTAATTGGAGTTTTAATAGTTCATTTAGAAAACAGTTTGCCTTCTCTCTTTCTTTTCTTAATATGTACCTAAGAAAGCAAGGTGATTTTTATAGACATTTACTCTATGAGTTTTTATTATAACAGAGTATTCTGGGTGCAGTGGTGCATACCTGTTAACCCAGCAATTAAGGAGGCCAAGGCAGGAGAAATGCAAGTTTTAGGCCAGCCTGAGCAACTTAGCAAGATCCTATCTCAAAAGAAAAGACAAAATGCTCTAGCCATATGGTTCAGCGGTGGAGTGCTCCTGGGGTTGATCCTTAGTACTACCAAAAGAAAAAAAAAAAGAATGTGATTTTTTTTTTTTGTTGTTGAGGTACTGGGGATGGAACCCAGGGGCATTCTACCTCCGAGCTACACCCCCCAGTCCAATTTTTTATTCTTTATTTTGAAACAGGGTCTCACTAAGTTGCAAGAGAGCCTCTCTAAGTAGCTGAGGCTGGCTGCGAACCTGGATCCTCCGGTCTCAGCCTCCCAAGTACTGGGAAGGAATATGATTTTTTTTGCGATTCTGGGGATTGAACTCAGGGGCATTCTACCTCTGAGCTACACCTCCAGCCCTATTTTTTATTCTTTATTTTGAAACACAGGATCTTACTAAGTTGCGGAGGGCCTCACTATGTAGCTGAGACTGGGGGCAAGCCTGGATCCTCCTGTCTCAGCTGCCCAAATGCTGGGATTACAAGCATGCGCCACCACACCTGGTTTAGGATATGATTTTTAAATTTTGATACAAAGTACATTATAGTATCAAAAATATCTGCCAAAGATATACTTCCATCTGAGGATTCTGGCATGGTTCTGTTATTGAGAGACACTTTGTTTTTCTTTTCTTTTTGCGGTACTAGGGATTGAACTCAGGGACATTCTACCTCCGAGCTACATCCCCCAGCCCTATTTTTTTATTCTTTATTTTGAAACCTGCGGCGCGCAAATGTCTGACCAGCAGACAAAGAACGACACAAACAGGTTCCTTCTATGCAAAGCTTTACTCAGGCAGTTGACTTACAGAGAGAAAATGGCCCCGATTGCGATTGCGTTTCCGCCCCTAGTTTATATACTAGCTTCTGACCAATCCCGAGCCGGCCGGTTCTGAAAGCCAGGAACATATCGCTCGACCCACCTCCGCACCAATCTCCCGGCCATGCCCTAGTAAGGAGTTGTTTGTGTCAGACAGTCGCTTCTGCCACGCGCGGTCTTTTGGGCGTAATGGCTCTCCACAGAAACCGAGTCTCATTTAGTTGCAGAGGGCCTCACTAGGTAGCTGAGTCTGGCCGCGAACCCGGATCCTCTGGTCTCAGCCTCGTGAATGCTGGGATTACAAGCGTGTGCCACCACACCCGGCTCTTTTTTTAAAATTTTATTTATTTTTTGTGGCACTGGGGATTGAACTCAGGGACATTCCACCCCCGAGCCACATCCTCAGCCTATTTTATTTTATTTTTTATTTTTTTTTTGTTTTTTTTTGGCGGTACTGGGGATTGAACTCAGGGGCATTCTACCTCCGAGCTATACCCCCAGCCCCATTTTTTATTCTTTATTTTGAAACCGAGTCTCACTAAGTTGCAGAGTGCCTCAGTAGGTAGCTGAGGCTGGCCGCGAACCCGGATCCTCCGGTCTCAGCCTCCCAAATGCTGGGATTACAAGCGTGCGCCACCACGCCCGGCTAGCCTATTTTATTTTTATTTAGAAACAGGGTCTCGCTAGGTTGATGAGAATTTCACTACTTGCTGAGGCTGTCCTCAAACCTGTGATTCTTCTATCTCAGCTTCCCAAGTACTGGGATTATAAGCGTGTGCCGCCACGCCTGGCTGAATTCATATAATTTCTTTGTCTGTTTTGACTTGCCCTAAGGTAAGTAAAACTCTTTCATTTACTAAATTTCTTGCAGCTGATATTTAGTGACTAGATTTTCTTCATTGTTTTAATTTGGATAATATTGAGTGAACTATATAATAAATTAACCTGAATATTCTGCTTGTTTGAAATCTGAGTAGTTTATGTCTCAACAGTTGGAGAGCTGGGTGTGGTGGCGCACATTTGTAATCTCAGTACTTGGGAGGCTGAGACCAGAGGATCCAGGTTCTCCACCAGCCTCAGCTACTTAGGCTCTCCGCAACTTAGTGAGACCCTGTTTCAAAAATAAAGAATAAAAAATAGGACTTGGGGTGTAGCTTGGAGGTAGAAGGCCCTGGAGTTCAAGCTCGAGTACCTCAAACAAAACAAAAGAAAACAAGCAAAAAAACAATTGGAATTAGTGGTCAAATTTTTTTAAAAAAATTTTTTAAATTTTTATTTTTGCAGTACTGGGGATTAAACCCAGGGGTATTCTACCTCTGAGCTACACCCCCAGTCCTATTTTTTATTCTTTATTTTGAAACAGGGTTTCACTAAGTTGCAGAGGGCCTCACTAAGCAGCTGAGGCTGGCTGCGAACCTGGATCCTCTGGTCTCAGCCTCCCAAGTACTGGAATTACAAGTGTGTGCCATCACGTCCGGCTCAAAAAAAAAATTTTTTTTTTTTAACTCTATTATGTCCTATACTTTTAAGTCTTTGGAAAGTTTCTGGGTATGGTTTTTAGAACTGTGATTTTATAGTGAATAATTTCTCCCCTTGGTTTTTCATAGGCAATTGAAAAGCTACAGGCTGGTGCCCTGGCTACAGATGCAGTGACTGCAGCTCTAGTGGAACTTGAGGTATTTCTTTTCTCCATTTGTTTTATTTAAAACATTTTTGAGTTTGTATCCCTTGTGCTTTTGTTCATTCTGTGTGTGTGTGTTTGTGTGTGTGTTAATGGCGATTGAGCCATTTCGCCCAGGGACATTCTACCTCTGAGCCACACCCCGCAACCCTTTTTATTTATTTATTTTTTGGAAATAGGGTCTTGCTAGGATGCTGAAAGCTTCATTATGTTGCTGAGATTGTCCTCAAACCTGCGATCCTCCTGTCTTAGCCTCCCAAGTACAGGTGATTACAGGTGTGTGCCATCATACCTGGCTTTTTTTTTTTATGGTACTAGGGATTGAACCCAATTCTACTTCTGAGCTACTGTGTATCCCAGCCTTATATTTTGTTTTTCATTTTGAAATAGTCTCACTAGGTTGCTGAGTCTAAGTTGCTGAGGCTGGTCTCGAACCTCTGAACCTTCTATCTCAGCTTCCCAAGTACTAGAAATATAGGCGTGTGTTATACTTCCTAGCTGTTCTTTGTTCTTGAATGGTATGAAACTGTTGAATTAGTCAACCGTAAATTCCATAATCAGTGTTTCCCAACAATATTAACAAATTCATAAAGAAGGTTTTGATATTGTTAGGTTGTTTTCTCTGGAGACTTTTCTGAGTAATATAAAACTTGGTTGGTTCCTTTTTTTTCTAATATTTGTGAGATTTATGAATATAAAAGTTAATGGTGACTAGATATTTAACTTTCCTCAGTTTTTTCAGTATAAAGATTCTTTTTTAAAACTTTTTAAAATTTGTGGTACCAGGGATTGAACCCAGAGGTATTCTGCCTCCAACCTATACCCCCAGACCTATTTTATTTTTTGTTTTGAAACAAGGTTTTGCTAGATTGCTGAGAGTTTTACTAATTTTCTGAGGCTGTCCCTGTCTCAGCCTCCTAGTACTGGGATTACATATGTCGGCTACCATGCCTGCCGAAAAATTCTTACAGTTGATTCTCCAAAAGTGATATAAGTTTTGTTCTTTATTTTATTTTATTTTTTTTTTCGGTACTGGGGATTGAACTCAGGGGCATTCTACCTCCGAGCTACGCCCCCAGCCCTATTCTTTATTTTGAAACCGAGTCTCACTAAGTTGCGGAGTGCCTCATTAGGCAGCTGAGGCTGGCCGCGAACCCGGATCCTCTGGTCTCAGCCTCCCGAATGCTGGGATTACAAGCGTGCGCCACTACGCCCGGCTGTTTTGTTCTTTAAAAAAGCCAGAAGTTCTGGCTGGGCCTGGTGTCCTACATCTGTAATCCCAATACTTGGGAGGCTGAGACAGGAGGATTGCAGGTTTATGTCCAGCACAATTTAGTGAGACCCTCCGCAACTTAGTGATATACTGTTTCCAAATAAAAAAATAAAATAGGGCTGAGGGTATAGCTCAGAGGTAGAATGCCCCTGAATTCAATCCCCAGTGTCAAAACAAAAAAAAACAAAAAATACCAAAAGTGTCTAATGTTGAAAGACAATAACAGATATATACCGTGAAGCTACATTCTGTGAAAAACCTTCATTTCAATGTGATTGTTAGGTTTTTCCCCAGTTCACAGAAATTGAGCAGGGAGGCTCTCAAGTTTTATTTATTTATTTATTTATTTATTTATTTATTTATTTATTTATTTATTTATTTATTTATTTATTTTGCAGTACTGGGGATTGAACTCAGGCATTCTACCTCCGAGCTATACCCCCAGCCCTATTTTTTTTTTTTTTTTTTGCGGTACTGGGGACTGAACTCAGGGGCATTCTACCTCCGAGCTACACCCCCAGCCCTATATTTTTATTCTTTATTTTGAAACCGGGTCTCACTAAGTTGCGGAGTGCCTCACTAGGTAGCTGAGGCTGGCCACGAACCCGGATCCTCCGGTCTCAGCCTCCCGAATGCTGGGATTACAAGCGTGCGCCACCACGCCCTGCTCCCCAGCCCTATTTTTTATTCTTTATTTTGAAACCGAGTCTCACTAAGTTGCTGAGTGCCTCACTAGGTAGCTGAGGCTGGCCTCGAACCTGGATCCTCCTGTCTCAGCCTCCCGAATGCTGGGATTACAAGTGTGCGCCACCACGCCCGGCTCAAGTTTGTTTTAATTCTTTGTATTCCATACTGAGGTGTTTCAGTTCTCTTAACCTGGAATTCCGATGAGTTTGTACAGGGACCCATGAGGCCTTCAGAACACTCAGACTTGGAGAAGATAGATTTGTGTCAGTCAGGATTATCGTTGATTAATATTTTTCTGGATAAGAGTACTTTGGGAATAAAGTGAGCCAGTAGATAAAATAGTGATGAGTATGAGGGAGCAGAAGATAAAGTAGACATTCTTGGATTGACTGGATTGTGGCTGTTGTATCATGGCAATTTTCTCTGTGAAAATTGTACAGGAGTTTACTGAATGTATTTATGTATCTCCTCCTCTAACTGTGGAGCTGTGCTTTTTGTAATTGCTTTGTAAAAAACTTTTTTTGGGGTGGTACTGGGGATTGAACCCAGGGGCATTCTATGTCTGAACAAATCCCATCCATTCATTTTTTTCTTTTTTTTTGCAGTATTGGGGATTGAACTCAGGGGCATTCTACCTCAGAGCTATACCCCCAGCCCTTTTTTTATTCTTTATTTTGAAACAGGGTCTCACTAAGTTGTGGAGGGCCTCACTTAGCTGAGGCTGGCTGTGAACCCGGATCCTCCGGTCTCAAGCGTGCGCTTCCATGCCCGATTCATTTTCTTTCTTTCCTTTTTTTTTTTTGTTGTACTAAGGATTGAATCCAGAGGCATTCTACCTCTGAGCTACACCCCCAGCACTATTTTATATTTTATTTGGAAACAGGGTCTCACTAAGTTGCAGAGGGCATTACTAAATTGCTGAGGCTGCCCTGAACCTGCAATCCTCCTGTCATAGCCTTCCAAGTATTGGGATTATAGACATGTGCAACCATACCTGGCTTGCTTTGTAAAATTTCCTCTTAGTAACACCTTCACCTTAGTCCCAATGTAGCCAAGGCAGGTGAATATATATGATGGGCATCAGCTTTATGGTAGGTGGGTCCCTCAGGAGATTTGTGGTGCCTTACTATTGTGGCTGATGTGTCTTATAGTAGCTCTACTCGTCATTAGCCATTCGTCCCTGGGTCACAGCTTGTCTTTGACTCAGTTTCTCATTTATAATAGGATAATACTAATTCTTAGCCAGGCATGGTGACACACTCCTGTTATCCTAGTACTTGGGAGGCTGAGATATGAGGATTGCAGGTTCGAAGCCAGGCTCAGCAACTTAGCATGGCCCTATTTCAAATGAATAGAATAGAATAGAATTGAATAAAATAGGGCTAGAGTATAGCTCGGAGTTCAATCTCTAGTAGCACACACATACACACATACACACACACACACACACACACAAACACACACAAATCCTATTTCATAGAAGTATGAAGGTTAATTACATTATATATGCCAATCACTTAGAACACTGTGTGGTCTCTACTAAGTACCTCATAACTGTTAGCAGTTATACTGTCATGAGGTGCTCTGGAAATGATAGATATAAGGGTAATATTTATGGTAACCATTATTGACAAGTTTTACAATGTCAGAGGTTGATTATATGTTGTGGATAAAAGGAGAAAAATGACACAAGAAAGAAAATTGATGTATTTACTGCCACATCTCACCTATATTCCAAACAGACACACACATACACGGAGGGCCTCATCTAACGTAAAATCCAACCCTTAGTTGACAGTTACTCTCCTAGAGAAGGTGATGTTCTGACATTACCAGTACATAGAGTCGGGATGAATCTGGGACAAGTTAATCAGTAGCTGGGCGGTATACTATAATGGCAACTATGATTATAACATTGAGTAAAATTAAGTTTAAAAAACACTTAGAATAAATTTAATTTTCTCAAGTCAATATCATGTTGAATATTTGACTCCATTTACCCCCTACTTTTAAAGGGAATTCTTACTTATACCTAAAAATAGATTTTGGAATAATGAGTTACTCATGAGTAAGTCAAATTTGTTGTTTTGAATGATGACTTGTTTTTTTAGAAGGGGTGGATTTGAATTTAAAAAACAAGAGAACAAATTTGTTGTATTATTATTTTTTGTGGGACTGGGGATTGAACCCAGGGTGTTCTACTTCTGAGTTATACTCCCAGCCCTATTTTATTTTACTACTTTGAAATAGGGCCTCACTAAATTGCTCAGGCTGTCCTGGAACCTGTGACCTTCCTGTTTTAGTCTCCCAGGTACTGGATTTCAGGAGTGTGGTGTCACCAGGCCCAGCTAGTATTGTATCATTTTTGATTGGAATAAGTCTTATGGATAATGGCAGCATAGGATACCAACCTGAGTAGGGTCAGTGTTTGCTTATTTTTTTTTTTCTTTTTTTTTGGTATTGGGGCTAGAACCCAGATGTGTTCTGTCTCTGAGCTACACTCCCACCTCTTTCTATTTTTTTTTTTTTGTTTGTTTTGAAACAGGGTCTCACTAGGTTCTAAGAGTCTCAATTGCTGAGACTGTCCTTGAACCTGCGATTCTCCTGTCTCATTCTCCCAAGTACTAGAATTACAGGTGTGCGTGCCACCATGCCCAGTCCTTTTTTTTTTTAATTGAGGATTGAACCCAGGGGCATTCTACTTCTAAGCTACACCCCATCCCTATTTTTTTTTTTTTTTTTTTGTGGTACTGGGGATTGAACTCCGAGCTACACCCCTAATCCTATTTTATTCTTTATTTTGAAACAGGGTCTCACTAAGTTGCGGAGTGCCTCACTAAGTAGCTGAGGCTGGCTGTGAACCCGGATCCTCCTGTCTCAGCCTCCCAAGTACTGGGATTACAAGCGTGTGTCACCATGCCTGGCTATTTTTTTATTCTTTATTTTCAAACAGGTTCTCACTAAGTTGCAGAGGGCCTCACTAAGTAGTGGAGGCTGGCTGCGAACCTGTGGTCCTCCTGTTTCAGCCTTTCAAATACTAGGATTACAAGTGTGTGTCACCATGCCCAGCCATGCCCAGTCTTAGTAACCTTTTGATTATTAAATTTGGGAAAGAACTTCAATTAGTTTTTTTTTTTTTTTAAGTACTAGGGATTGAACCCAGGGGCATTCTACCCCCAAGCTATACTCTCAGCCTTACTTTTTTTTTTTTTTTCTTCCCTCCCTTCTTTCCTTCCTTCCTTCCTTCCTCCCCCCCCCCCCTTCCTTCCCTCCTATTTTGTGGTACTGGGGATTGGGGATTCAACCCAGGGCATTCTACCACCAAGCTACAACCCCAATCCTATATATATATATATATATTTTTTTTTTTTTTTTAATTTTTTTACTTGGAAACATGGTCTCACTAAGTTGTGGAGAGCCTCAATAATAAGCTACACCCCATCCCTATTTTTTTTTTTTTTAAATTTGTGGTACTGGGGATTGAACTCTGAGCTATACCCCTAGTCCTATTTTATTCTTTATTTTGAAACAGGGTCTCACTAAGTTGCCGATTTGCTGAGGCTGGCAAATCTGCAGTCCTCCTGTCTCAGCCTCCCAAGTACTATAATTGTATTATAATGTTTTCTGTGCTTAGGAGAATGGAAGTAACAGCATTGAGTCCTTTCAGCCTACAGAAAAGTGCCGAGAAAAATCCCAGAGAGCCTGATTTATACTGTTTTATGTTTGAGGGGAAACATTGAACCCAGGGACATTTTACCTCTGAGTTATATCCTCAGCCCTTTTTGATTTTGTTTTGTAACAGGGTTTCCTTAGGTTGCTGAGAATCCTCCTGTCTCAACCTCCTAAGTGCTGGGATTACAGGTGTGTGCTACCATGCTTAGCAGCACTTACCTTTTTTTTTTTTTTTTTTTTTTTTTTTTTTTTGCGGTTCCGGGGATTGAACTCAGGGGCATTCTACCTCCGAGCTATACCCCCAGCCCTATTTTTTATTCTTTATTTTGAAACCGAGTCTCACTAAGTTGCAGAGTGCCTCACTAGGTAGCTGAGGCTGGCCATGAACCCGGATCCTCCGGTCTCAGCCTCCCTAATGCTGGGATTACAAGTGAGCGCCACCACACCCGGCTAGCACTTACCTTTTTTTGTGTGTGTATGGTACTGATGATGGAACTCAGGGCATTCTACCTCTGAGCTACACCTCCAGCTCTATTTTTATTCTTTATTTTGAAACAGGGTCTCACTAAGTTGTGGAGGGCCTCATTAAGTAGGTGAGGATTACAAGCATGTGCCACCACATCTGGCTAATATTCATCTTTTTTTTTTTATTTTTTATTTTTTATTTTTTATTTTTTTTGCGGCACTGGGGATTGAACCCAGGGGCATTCTACCTCCGAGCTACACCCCCAGCCCTATTTTTTATTCTTTATTTTGAAACCGAGTCTCACTACGTTGTGGAGTGCCTCACTAGGTAGCTGAGGCTGGCCACGAACCCGGATCCTCCGGTCTCAGCCTCCCGAATGCTGGGATTACAAGCGTGCGCCACCACACCCGGCTCTCATCTTTAATTTTGGTGAATCTATTCATTTAAGTCTTGTCCTAGTAATTCAGGGATATGAATAGCCATTATATCTTCCCTTTTTCACTTTGGGATGTACTTTTTTGTTTTTTTGGTAGTACTGGGGATTGAACCTGAGGCATTCTACCTCTGAGTTATACCTCCAGCTCTATTTTTTTAATTTTTAGAATTGAAACAGGGTCTCACTAGGTTGATGAGAGTTTTTCTGCTTACTGAGGCTGTCCTTGAACCAGTGATCCTCCTGTCCCAGCCTCCCAAGTACTGGGATTATAGGCATGTGCCACCGTGCCTGGTTGGGATATATTTTTTGATTAAAGAAATTATACTATTTAAACTTGCCTATTATGTTATTCCTTTTTCAGATACTAAAATTGGTATGAGTTCCTTGAACACATTACTCTGGATTGAAATGACTTAAATATTTTAATTATTGGCTAGAAATGGTTTCTAGCCCTGTGTTTAAAACTATATGATAATTTATACTTTCCCAGATAGTTCAAAATATACTGATCTCAACTTGATGCTTTGGAGGAAGAAGAGATGAAATAGAAGGAACTTCTCACATATAACGTATGCTGGCCACCGAGACACATCATTTTCGAGCTCTTCTTAGAAAATGATAATTTTTCTTGTCAACTATGAAGACAAGCGTTGTTATCCTAGGACTATCACTTCTGGACACCAGAGGGGGTGTTTTCTTTCTTTAAATAAAACGGGGAGGAGAACCTGAGTCCCTGCCTATTAATCTGACCAGCTTCTCTCTTTGGGGTTTTGGGAGGGAAGTTGGTCTCTCCTGCATAAGACAGGTTCTTTATTGTGAAAGTCAAAATGATATGACTCCAAAATGCATTTTGTTTGTGTTCAGAATGTGGGGAAGGAAGTGGAAAGGTTAGTCTATAGACCTTATTTTAGTGAGTTATTGTTAAATTGATTTGGCCTCATTGTTCTATATAGCTTTTATGGGTTATCTCTATAACCGGTAGTATAACTGATTTCACTCACAATAGAGGAGGTTAATATTGTGAAATAATTGGTCTTTATATCTGGGACTATACATTTGAAGGACAGTTGCTCTCTTGGCTGCTTTTGAACTAGTCTTGGTTCAGACAGTGACAGTGATTTTAAAATTCCAACCTTAAGCCGGGTGTGGTGTCGCACACTTGTAATCCCAGCATTCGGGAGGCTGAGACCGGAGGATCCAGGTTCGCGGCCAGCCTCAGCTACCTAGTGAGGCACTCTGCAACTTAGTGAGACTTGGTTTCAAAATAAAGAATAAAAAATAGGGCTGGGGGTATAGCTCGGAGGTAGAAGGCCTCTGAGTTGAATCCCCAGTACCGCCAAAAAAAAAAAAAAAAAAAAAAAAAAAGAATAAAATTCCAACCTTAATTTTGTACATTTCACATGGTTTAACTTCTTTTTATTTTTTGTGATACTAGCGATTGAACTTGGGTATTCTACCTCTGAGCTACACCCTCAGCCTTATTTTTTATTTTGAAACAGGGTCTCGCTAGGTTGATGAGAGTTTCACTACAGCTGAGGCTGTCCTTGAACTGGTGATCCTCCTGTCTCAGCCTCCCAAGTACTAGGATTACAAGTGTGTGCCACCATGCCCGGTTTCACATGGTATAACTTTGTACTGGGGATTGAACCCAGGGGCATTCTACCTCCGAGCCACACCTCAGTCCTATTTTGTAATTTTTATTTTGAGACAGGGTCTCACTAATTTGCAGAGAGCCTCACTAAGTAGCTGAGGCTGGCCGCGAACCTGGATCCTCCGGTCTCAGCCTCCCAAGTACTGGGATTACAAGCACGTGCCACCACACCTGGCTTCACGTGGTTTAACTTCTGATGTGAATTTCCTCTGTGGGAAATTGCATGTAGTTCTTGGTGAGTCATGTTGCCCCCTTTTCTTAGGATTGGTTCTAAAATAAAAGGTGTTTAATGGATTTTGATTGGAAATGAAATACTTATAAAACACTTATGCTCCCTTCATACATTGATCTTTTTCCAAAAAAGTACTAAGGTCCACCAGGCATAGTGGCACATGCCTAGAATCCCAGTACTTGGGAGGCTCAGGCAGGAGGGTTGCAGGTTTGAGGACACTTTCAGCAATGTAATAAGACTCTTAGTAACTTTGGGAGACCTCTTTCAAAACAAAAAATAAAAAAGACTGGGAATGTAGTTTGGAGGTAGAACGCCCCTGAGCTCAATCCCCAGTAAAACAAACAAACAAACAAACAAACACCTGGTTTAAAAAAAGGCCTAATAAACCCAGGCACAGTGGCGCATGCCTGTAATCCCATTACTTGGGAAGTTGAAACAGGAGGATTATAGGTTTGAGGCCAGATTCAGCAACTTAGACCCTTATTTCAAGTATAAAAATAAAAAAAGGCTGTGTTGTAGCTCAGCGGTAGAATGCCCCTGGGTTTAATTCCTGGCAGCAGCAGCAACAACAATGCCTAATAAGGAGTAATAGATGAAATCTGACTGATAGACTTTTGGGAGGTTATTTGTAGTTTTATGTGAGAAAACTTATGAAACTGACAGAGATTTTAAAAACTTTGTGACATTTGAGAAATTTTGGCTAATTCATTTTGAAATTGGTTATTATGGTAGGTGGAATTCTGTGTATTAAGAATGGCAATAAGACTAGCTTTTACATTTCATAAAGTGAAAGGAAGTATATAGGCGCCTTTGTTAAAAATGTACCTTTGGGCTGGATGTAGCTGAGTGCTAGAGCATGAGCTTGGCATGTGTGAGGTCCTACATTTGATCCCTTGCATCACAGAGAAAAACAGAAAAAGTTTTGTGAACTTATGTATTCTCAGTGGACCCTAGAGTTCTTTAATTGACTTGACTCATCCTTTAAGATGCACTTTTATCCAGGAAGATGATAATTAATGGTCAAAACTGATTTGCTGTCCAAATGCTTTAGTGTTTGTAGTGTAAATTATATTGGGCACATTATTATGTCATTCTGCTAAAAAACAGTATATTGGCTATGAATATATAGTATAATATATTGCTTGCTTATAAACTGTAGGGAAGTTTTTTTTTTTTTCACTACTAGGGATTGAACTCAGGGGCATTCTACCTCCGAGCTACACCCCCAGCCCTATTTTTTATTCTTTTTTTTAAATTTTTTTATTTGCAGTACTGGGGATTGAACTCAGGGGCATTCTACCTCCAAGTTATACCCCCAGCCCTATTTTTTATTCTTTATTTTGAAACAGGGTCTCACTAAGTTGCGGAGTGCCTCACTAGGTAGCTGAGGCTGGCCGCGAACCCGGATCCTCCGGTCTCAGCCTCCCAAATGCTGGGATTACAAGCGTGCGCCACCACGCCTGGCTCTATTTTTTATTCTTTATTTTGAAACGGTCTCACTAAGTTGCGGAGTGCCTCACTAGGTAGCTGAGGCTGGCCTAGAACCCAGATCCTCTGGTCTCAGCCTCCCAAATGCTGGAATTACAAGCGTGCACCACCATGCCCAGCTGGAAGTTCTTTAAGAAATAACTTATTATCCAGGTGGCTGGTATTTTGGACTATAAGAAAGAAAGTAGGTATTTGCATTATTATTGTTATTTTTTTGTAGTACTGTGGATTGAACTAAGGGGCATTCTATCTCCGAGCTATACCCCCAGCCCTATTTTTTTTTTTTTTTTTTTAATTTGCAGTTTTGGGGATTGAACCCAGGGGCCCCCTACCTCCGAGTTACACCCCCAGTCCTAGTTTTTATTCTTTATTTTGAAACAAGGTCTTACTAAGTTGCAGAGGGTCTCACTAAGTAGCAGAGGCTGGCTGTGAACCCAGAGCCTCCTAAAAGTACTGGGATTACAAGCAGCATGTACCACCCTGCCCGGCTGGTATTTACATTATTATATATTTACATTAGTATATATAATATTGTATGTTTGTCCCTACATCCTCTTGTACCCAGAGCCAGCAATGCATTTCTTTCTTTCTTTTTTATTTTTTGGTACTCGGGATTGAACACAGGGGCATTCTACCTCTGAGCTACTTTCTATTTTGAAGCAGGATTCTGCTAAGGTACCAAGTCTAGCCTCCAACCTCCTGCGATTCTCTTGTCTCAGCTTCCCAAGTACTGGGGTTATAGGTGTGTACCACTAGACCTGGCTGCATGCATTTCTTAAAGCAGAATCTCCCAAATATTGGTCACCAATGAGTAGTATGTTGAAGGTGGACCCTACCCAGGACCCTACCCATGAACTGGCCACATTCTTTTCCAGGAGCTTTGTACTTCTGGCTGCAGTTGTCTGTGTGCCTCAGGGGGATAGAATACCTAAGCCTGCCAGTCCTTGAAATGCCTACTGGTCATGCAGATGGTGTGCTGTGCTACTGGCATTTGGGCATACCTAAGATAGAAGGGGACATTGAGGAGAGCTGCAAAAAAAGAGGGCACAGCCGGGCGTGGTGGTGCACGCTTGTAATCCCAGTACTTAGGACTGAGACTGGAGGATCCGGGTTTGTGGCCAGCCTCAGCTACTTAGTGAGGCACTCCTCAACTTAGTGAGACCCTGTTTCAAAATAAAGAATAAAAAATAGGGCTGGGGGTGTAGGTTGGAGGTAGAATGCTCCTGAGTTCAATCCCCAGTACCGCAAAAAAAAAAAAAAAAAAAAAAAAAAGAGGGCACATCTGCAGTAAGGCTATTTCTGTTTACTTGGGAAGTGCAAAGTTATGTAAATAAATGAGTATCTTCATTCTCCTGCATAGGTTTTGGTTGCAGAAACCATCTTTTCATAACCAGATGGTAGCTGCATATTTTAGGGGTCCTTTGGTCCTTCTTCCCATAGAGCTAAACATACTTAGGTCACACATATGCAAGTGCCCATTAACTAGAATGTGGCTGATGAGTCTAACTGTAGGCCTGCCACCTTTGAAAGTTTCAGTTTTCTCTTCCATTGATAATGTTTTTTATTCTTTGTAATGGGTGGGGGAGCGGTTTTGTTTTTATGAATGTGAAGTAGAAGATGTACATTTTTTCTTTGTAGTATTTAAAATGTTTTCATTGAATGAAATTTGAGTTTCAACTTTAGGTACTCTTTCTCTGTTTTTTAAAACTTGATATCATCGATTATTTCAAAAGATCCTATTTTGTCTGTCTGTTTAGCAGTATTTCCAGTGGTGCTTCAGTATTTCTGGTATTCCAGTTGTTTATGGAGTCTTTATGTTTCTCTGAATTTTTTGTTTTATTTTTTGAGGTGTACACACACAGTTACACTTCATGGAGTTGCATCCAGCCAAGTATCCATGTTCTTCTTGTGAAGAGGCAGAGAAAATCACCTCTCCCAAGAATTTCCACGTTCTGACCAAGGGAAATGTGTTCTGAAGAGCTGTGCGCAGATGGGAGGCAACTTGTTTGCTTGTTTTGCTGCTAGAGCATTGATTTAATTAGAAGACAGGCTGTGGGTGGCCATGTGCAGCAAAGAAGCACCAGACAGAACCCAGTTAGCCTGGGACAGTAAAAGTAAGTTACGCTCTTTTAAAACACTTTTTTTTGAGTACTGATGCTAATTCTTGCCTTTAGTACTACGGGGCAATTTGTAACTTACTGATTGTGTTTACACATCAGATATATCTATTCTTTTCTAAGACCTTGAAATGAAATGTGCTCCCTAGCACAAAGTACCTGCTTAGTAGAAAAGCAGTGATTTTTTTTTCCTTTTTTTTTTTTTAGAATTAAACAAATTGGATCATTACATTTTACAGTAATTTTACACTCTATCAAAACCCTGTATTGATTTTTGACCAAATGAAAACGCTTAAGTACAGAGCTTGTCTTGTTTTATTTTGTTTTGATGGAAACACGAAGAATTACTTTAGCCTTTTTGAACCATTTCTTGATGAGCTGTGTGAACCTCATCAGATATATTCAACTTAGCTAAATTTGGTAGAAGATTTGGTTTAAGATCTGACTTTGCAGTTCCTGAGGAGTGTACAGCTTTATTCTTTTCTGGGAGTTGCTATTCTTAAGACTATACTACATTTTGGAATTCAATTTTGAGCTATTTAAAGTAACATCTGGTAGTATGGTAGAGTTGGTACTAATCCTATGTTTTGACTATGTGGAAGCAATTCAGACTTAGGGACTTCTGAGTGCAAAATATCTTCTAGTCCTAAATTCATAGGAATGTTACCCAAAAAGAATTTAATTAGATTTATTGGTTCTAGAATTTATAGCATTGTGATTTTAAAATCATTTTATATGTGTGTGTGTTTGTGTGTGTGTGTGTGTGTGTGCGCGCATGGGTGTGTGTGTATTTGTGTTTGGAACAATATATAACATTCAAACCATCAATTTTATATTCCAATGAAGAAATTAGGTTAGAAATATATTTTTTAAGCCAGGTGTGGTGGCGCATGCTTGTAATCCCAGTACTTGGGAGGCTGAGATGGGAGGATCCAGGTGAGGCCTTAGTGAGGCCCTGTAACTTAACTGAGACCCTGTTTCAAAATAAAGAAAAAAAAAATAGGGCTGGCAGTGTAGCTTGGAAGTAGAAGGCCCCTGGGTTCAATCTCCAGTATGGCAAAAAAAAAAAAAAAAAAAAAAAAAAAGATATTTTTGTGTTCATCCAAGCCACAGGTTGATAGCATGATACTTCATGTGAAAGGCTGCCATTTGATTTTTATGCATTGCTCAAACCCAGGCCATTAATCAGAATTTGATAAGGAATGCAGTAGAAATTTAAGTTACATATTTTTTAAGAATCCTATCAAGCTGGATATGGTGGGCACATGCCTGTAATCCCTGTATTTGAGAGCCTGAAACAGTAGGATGTCAGGTTCCAGGCCAACCTCAGCAATTTAGGGAGGCCCTGGCAACTTAGTGATAAGTGATACCTTGTTTCAAAGTAAAACATAAAATAGGGCTCAGGGAGTAGCTCAGGGGTAGAATGCCCCTGGGTTTGATCCCCAGTACCAAACCAAACCAAACCAAACCAAACCAAACCAAACCAAACAAAACCCTTCAAAATCATATTCTAAATCTTGCTTCCAATTAGAACAAAACATTTCTTAAATATATTGTTTTGTTTATCTAATCTATCATATGTGTAGCTGACTTTACCTAAGTGTTAGAATATTGGGGGATTGCAGATCACTATAGAAAACAGTTTAAAATTGAGTTCCAGATATCCCAGTTGACAAAAGTTCTTTGGCCAGTTCCACTGCCAGTAGTTTTTACTGCAGTCACTCTTGCCCACGGTCCAGCCTCAGACACAGTGTACCCACTGTTTTTTTTTTTTTTGCGGTACTGGGGATTGAACTCAGGGGCATTCTACCTCCGAGCTATACCCCCAGCCCTATTTTTTATTCTTTATTTTGAAACCGAGTCTCACTAAGTTGCAGATGGCCTCACTAGATAGCTGAGGCTGGCCTCGAACCCGGATCCTCCGGTCTCAGCCTCCCGAATGCTGGGCTTACAAGCGTGCGCCACCACGCCCGGCATCCCACTGTTTTTATTGTTCTTCACATGCTATACCTCAGCACAGGGCGTCAATACTGTAACACAATAGGCTTCCAGAAAGTTCAGAGGAGGGAACTCATTGGTGGTTCCCCCTCTTGGAATATGTGTCATTTTCCAGGAAGTTGGAAGACTTTATTTTTATTTTTTTATAATAGGGATAGAACCCAGGGGTGTTCTACCTCTGAGCTATACCCCAGAAATTTAAATTTTTTTTTTTCTTATTCCTAAACAAGGTCTCAGTAAGTTACCTGCAGTTCTCCTTGTCTCAGCCTCCCCAGTCCTGGGATTACAGATGTGGTAGAAACATATGTAGTAGCTGGGCATGGTGGCACACCCTTGTAATCTCAGCATTTGGGAGGCTGAGACAGAAGATCCGGGTTTGCGGCCAGCCCCAGCTACCTAATGAGGCACTCCGCAACTTAGTGAGACCTGGTTTCAAAATAAAGAATAAAAAATAGGGCTGGGGGTATAGTTTGGAGGTAGAATGCCCCTGAGTTCAATCCCCAGTACCGCAAAAAAAAAAAAAAAAAAAAAAAAAAAAAAAAAAAA
>PVLC010024167.1:0-24942 GCA_004027655.1 Graphiurus murinus
TTTTTTTTGCGGTACTGGGGATTGAACTCAGGGGCATTCTACCTCCGAGCTATACCCCCAGCCCTATTTTTTTTTATTCTTTATTTTGAAACCGAGTCTCACTAAGTTGCGGAGTGCCTCACTAGGTAGCTGAGGCTGGCTGGGAACCTGGATCCTCCGGTGTCAGCCTCCCGAATTCTGGGATTACAAGCGTGCGCCACCACGCCCGGCTTCCAAATGCATTTTGTTTGCTTATCAAATATATTGAATGTTAGTAGGAAATTTTCCTAACATATAGCATACGAAAAGATTAATAGACTCAGCTTTTTCCAGCTTGCATCTAGAAAAAGACTCCAATCATGAGACCATGATTCCATTACTTACTATTACTAGCTTTCTAGATGACTTGGAAGGCATCATCTTATCCTTCTAAGCTGTAACCAGACAGTAGAAGTGAGGTCTGGTCCATTGTTAGAATTTTGTAATCTTATGATAAATATGAGACATTTAAAACTGTTTGGAGACCCTTAAGTATCTGGGTTCTTTTTATGAACATACTGTAGGCAGGGAAGATTGTTCATTCATTAAGCATTTATTGAATGTTTACCCTGTTCCTGGTAGAGTAAGAGGTGCATTGATAAATGGGTAGCCCTTGCCCTCAAGGAGCCAGCTCAGAGTCGGATGAGGTAAACAAGGACAGGATAATTTGGAAGAGAAGGGACCTGAGCCTATACTGAGGTCTTACTAGGAGACGTTAATGGAGTGTTAAGTCTGGAGTTGAAGGATAAGGAGATTCTGGCAGGAGTCCTTATGAGTCAGGTTTTCAGTGATGGCTTTGAGGATTCTGCCTCCCTGAACCTGCGCATATGCAAGTCTTCATTCCCCAGAAAGGGAAGCAGTGAGCCTCTCGCTGCCCTCTTCAGCACAGCCTTCCAGGCAGCTATATCCCCTTAGTAGAAACCTAGACATTCTGATTCAGGGCTGTGTATTGGAAACCACATGACATATTTGCTGCCATATAAACTTTTCTCTCCTGGAAAATTCCTGCTGTCCTCTTTCAGAGTCACCCCTTTCAGAATATTTCTCTGGCTCACCCAACAGTGGCTTCCTCCTCTGTACTATTACAGTGCTTTGTATATGCCTTTTTAGAGTACAAATTTGTGTTTCTATGCCTCTCTCCCCTTCTCTGTGCACGTAGAACCCAGCATAGTGCTCAGTGGGTCGTGGAAGGGGGAATTTAAGTGATTCAAATGATAACAAGAATAATAGTTGGTGTATATTGAGAATTTCCAGTGTGTCAGGCACAGTTCGGAGTGCTTTGCAAATACTACCTTTCACAACAGTTCTGGAGGAGTCACTATGATGATCCCCAGGGAGAGGAGAGGAAACTGAGACAAGGAGAGGTTACGTAACTTGCCTTAGGTCACCTGACTAGGAAGGGCGGAGTCAGCATTTGAACCCAGGCACTCCCGTGCCAGGTGGTGGTCTTAACCTCTGTGTTCTACCCACATGGTATGTGGAGGGTTCCCAGCGGTCTTCACTTGTTATTGTGAGGTTAATTCTCAGCCAGGTTTTAAGTGGCTGCAAGTTTTCCCAAAGGGATTGGCGGCAAAGGTGGAGATCATTCCTTTTGCCCTGAGGTTTTCATAAAGTCTTTTTGCTGGTGGAATATTTGTAGTTAAAGCCATTTAGGAGACAACGAGGTGCTTGGGGACAGAGTGCTGCTGTTCTCCTGATGACACAATGTTTTATGTGCTGCGGCCTTAAAGGGTGTAGGCTCTGTTTCCTCAGGCCTGAATGATTGAGGGACATGGATGAGAGTAAGCAGCTTGCAGTTTAATCTTGGAAAGATCTGGGTAATTTGTACGACCAGTGTTTAGACTTGACTAGGAGAAAGGATGTTGCTTATAGAAAGAAACAAAACAATATTAAAGTGCATTTTGTTTGCACAACAAAAGTTCTTTCTGTGAAATCAGAAATGTCTGCATGATTATTTCCAAAGAAAGATTGTTTCCAAAGAGAAATTTAAACTGTTTAAAGATCCAGATTGGTGAACTTTCCTTCTTTTTGGCCACAGTGTGTCCCTAAGGTCAGCCAGTGATTCCTTCTCAGTGTCTGTCAGATTTAACATTGCTCAGATTTACCAGTCACTCCCTCATTCAGGACCTTTTCATATCCCATTTATGTTATAGTGGCAGCTTCCAGGTTAGTCTCTCTCTTACTTGTCTCATCTTAATCAAGTGTGTCCTGTGTAGTGATGGCCACACTAAATACCCTCATGGTCCTCTGAGGTGGCAGAACTAAACCCCTCCACCTGGCGGTCAGAGCCCTTCAGCAGTGGCACCTTTTGCCCCATGTACTTCCCAATGTAAATTGTACTGCTGAGTTCAGCTCCATCAATGCTTAGCCGTCCCCTCCCTTCCTGTCATAGGAATGCTACTTTAATAACTTACACATCGCTCTCACCCCAGCTTCGTGATGGCTCAGAGAGAGATTTTTACTTTTGTTTTCTAGATGAGGAAACCAAGAGAGAGAAGAGAAAACCCTACAAAGTAACGGGCGCATAGGTGCACAATAATTCTTTGTTGAACAAATCATTCAAAGCAAGTGGTTAAGATAGCTTGCATAGGACTTGATCCTGGGTCATCCTGATTTCATATCTTCTGTCATCCGATCTTCCAGTGTAGTCCCATTTTACTTATTACCTAACAATTACGTTCTCTGACCACAGACCATTTCTAGTTTTCTGACACCTCTGGGCTAGCCAGCCATTCTTCATCCTCGGTCACCTCTAACCCATTTCTGCAGTTTATTAAAAACTCAGGTCAGAGGTAATCTTGGTTATCACTTTGATACTTGAACCACTTGTTACTGTATCCACTTTCTACATTATACTAGGTACAGATTTGTGGCACTTCTATCAGATGACGTGTATGTGTATGTGTCTTCTCAGTTAAACACATGTGTTCTTTGGGCAAGAGACTAAGTGTGGTGGATTAAGGGTCAAAAAGACTTGGGTCCTAGCTTTGTCACTTACTGTCTGTGTGGTCATGGGGAAATAAGAACTTAGCTTCCCTTGGACCCAGTGTCTATTCTTCCAGCCTTGCTAGTAGGAGTTGGGCAAATTATCTGAAAGACCATAGGTGATAAGATGCTCACAGGTGACCAAGTCTTGTTGGTTCAGTCCACTAATGCATTTTAGTTGTGGGTGGTCTGGTAGAAGTTACTAGATACCTGCCCTGTGTTCAGTATTTAGAATTTTCTCCTCAGGAATGATGATCATTCAGGCAGTATTAGATTGACTTCCAAGTATCATAGGAATGGAGTTAGGTGTGGCAGGTATTGTAGGTATAGAGTTAGGTGTGGCGTTATTTTTGATTTATCTATTTTATTTACATATTATTTATTTATTATTATTATTTTTGCAGTACTGGGGCTTGAACTCAGGGGCATTCTACCTCTGAGCTACACGCTCAGCCCCATTTTTTATTCTTTATTTTGAAATGGTCTCACTAAATTTGGGAGGGCCTCACTAAGTAGCTGAGGCTGGCCGCAAACCCAGATCCTCCTTTCTCAGCCTCCCAAGTACTGGGATTACAAGTGTGCGCCACCACAGCCAGCTTAAATTATCTATTTTATTTAAGTTGCCTTTATTATATCTATGCGTGTGGAGGTACAGGGGATTGAACCCAGGGACATTCTACCTACGAGCTATATCCCCCACCCTATTTTATTTTTATTTTTAAACAGGGTCTTGCTAAGTATCTGAGGGTCTTGCTAAGTTGCTGAGGCTGGCCTGGAACCTGTGGATCCTTCTCTCTCAGTCTCGAGTGTACTTTTTCAAACCAGTACTTCCGTGTTTTTTTTTTCTTTCTTTCTTACTCATTTTTATTTTTGTTTCCTTCTGTACATCCTTTTCAAGATTGCTTGGGCCCATTCTAGGCGTGATATCTGTTACTGGGAACATGTCTTTTGGCTTTGCTTGGCCCAGAGTTGTATTAATCTTGGAGCCGACCTCCTTTCTCCTGTTGTTCAGCAGCAGTTCCCCAGGGTTCCTTTTGACACAGATGAGTGAACGAGAAGGACTTGGGAATAGGGAATTTGGTCTGTGCCCTGGAGTCGTGTGTCCTTTAGGGGAAGGTAGGTACCTGGAGCAGCAGCTGTTCCTGCCGCCCCAGCCACTGCTGATGCCAGATCAGACCTGTGCCCCAGTGGATGGAACTGCTCCGGGTGGGCTATATTTAAGCGAATACAGACATGCTGCCTAACAATTTCTGCTTATTTTAATTTAGTGAAAAACCTAGCAAGCCCCTACTTTCAAGATCTTATGGATACAGACATGAATAAACTACTATCTCTGCTCTGAAGGAACTTGCAAATTAGATGCTACACAAGCCACAAGAAAGAAACATTGAATGTTCCATAAAAAGACTCAAATTGAAATAAAAAATTTCATGTATCTCTTTGAGCAATAGATGCTAAGTCATCTTTGCATCATTAAACATCAGTTATAATGTAGGGGTAATTTTCTTTCTTTTCTGTTTTTTGCGGTACTGGGGATTGAACACAGGGGCATTCTACCTCCGAGCTACACCCCCAGCCCTATTTTTTATTCTTTATTTTGAAACTGGGTCTCACTAAGTTGCGGAGTGCCTCACTAGATGTAGGGGTAATTTTGTATTCTGTTTTTTCCCCTTTCAGTTTCTCTTGTTTGTATATAGTGCAAATGGTGATTAGATCACGTTCCTTTGAGCAGCTGTTCCACAATTCACATGCTTCTTCGTGAAGAATCTTTGGAAGAGGCAGGGAGCGTCTCATCACACAGTAGAGTGGGCGGTGATCTTGGTGCAGATGCCGTGTAAGGCCAGTGCAGCCTGAGCTGCAGCGGGACTCGTTCTTCTTGGCTTTGTCATTGAGCAGCAGCTGGGGAAGAGAGAAAAAGGTGGTCTGGGAACTGAGGGGAATTCAGTGGTGTGTCTAGGAGCTTTTGGTTAGTTTGACAAATGTTGGGAAATGTCTCTGATCTTCTGACAAGGGGCATGTGCCACTAATGATGTTTGAGATGAGTGGGGCCATTCTACGCTTCTGGCCGTTGGTGTAAGTAGATGTTTAAGAACATTTGGTGAACCTGAAGATGGAATTAGCAGGCTCAACTGCTAGGCATGTGGCTTCAGTAGGCTTCATAGTGGAAAGGCTGGCATTGCGAGAGAACTGTGTGCCTCTGAGTAAGCAGAAAATGACTAAGAATTAAGGCGAAGGAGAATGAATCCAACATTAGACTTCTTAGCTCATTCTGTGGACTAATTAGAGAATGGCTATTCCATCCAATAGACAGTGAAGGAGAAAACAGGAGCATTCACAGTCAAAAGATGTGGATCCCAGTCCCAAGTTCTACCTTTTCCTTGATAGCAAATCCTGATGATGATCTCCAGAGGCTGTTTCCTCACCTGGGGAAAAAATGGGGCTAGTCTTCAAGCTTGCTGTGGTCACGTTGAAGGCTTCGTGGAAAGAGCCTGTGAAAGCACTTCAACAGAGCTGCCTGCTGTTTCTCTTCTGCATTATTATGTTAAGTGTTATGATCGCGCACGTGTGTGTGTTTGCTGGAGATTGAACCCAAAAGCATTCTTTCTACCTCTCAGCTACACACCCAACCCTTTTTTAGTTTTTATTTTGAAAAAGGGTCTCACTAAGTTGCTGAAGCTGGCGTTGAACCTGGGATCCCCCTGTCTCAGCCTCCCAAGTACTGGGATTACAGATGGGTGTCACCACACCCAGCAAGCATTATCTTTTAAGACTTTAACTTCTTATCTCCTGTCCATCAGGTATTGTCAGGATCATGTTCCAAGGAGAAATTTAGACCATCTCTAACTTTACTAGCACTCAGTTTGCCCAAAGGAAATGGGCAGGTGGAGTTGTGTAATTTCTTCTTCCTAGTTAGAGAGGCAGTGAGACCCTAATTGTTTCAGTGGGATTTTTTTTCCTTTTCACCACCTTGTGAAAAGTGTATTCATATGTTCTGTAAGACTCCCCTACAAGTCTAATTTGATGACAAAAATGGCCATTATTGCTAAATTTATTACACGTTCACCTCTTTTCCCTGTGTGACTCATTATTGAGTCCTAGAAATGCAACTGTGTTTTTGTTTAGGAGGTGGTGGTGAGGGAGAACTTGGAGATGACTTTTAAATAAGAGAACTTTGTATTATATTTATCTGTCTGGAGGCAATAAATCTGTTTCAGCAGATTAAATACAGACTTCTTTATAAAGCCCTGTTTTCTCAAACCTCTTATCAGCAGCACTTGGCAGTAATCACACCTACGGAAACTTGTAATTTTCCTCAAGGAGGTGACACTGACAGAATTAAAAATGAAGGAGCCCCCCTGAAAAGCAAGTTCATTACAAATTAACAGTGGTCTTAGCAAAGCAGTGGGCTAAGGCGTGTCAAATAGCGATATGGATAAAGAAACCCAGCATTTTAAACTGTCAGAGCTGGGAGCAGGGCTAGCCTGAGAACAAATTAATCACATATTGTCAAGGCAAAGTTGCATCAAATTAACACATCGGATTCCAGCATATTAATGTTAGAATGCTTTCACCTGATTATTACTGCAAACCATTGCCACTCTTTGAATGCAAAGATATAATTAAATTGCTAAATAGAAAGTGCATATAATATCTCCACATGCATTTAGGATGCATGAGCTGAAAAGTGCACATCCCAGGAAGTGACAGATTCTATTTGTAGGGGGAAACTTTACTTTTTTTCCCCTTTTATTTACTTGGGAGTACTAGAGTATGAAATTAGAAAAGTTAGTTATGTTATTCATATTGTATATGAGTTAGATGAAATACAGGTTTAATTTAACTGATTTGCTACACTGGCTATGAGTACATAATTACCTCTGCATTTTTCTGGAAGAGAAATGGGGAAATGTTGCACAATAGTCCTTTGCAACAAAATTGCCCGTTACACATAATCCTAGTGTGGATTTGTCATCAGAAGGTGCTTTGGAGAAACTAGATTGGCCGTTCTGACATCTGTCTTTTACATAAGGATTATTTTCTGGCTCTGCCTAATCTAGTGTGTGTATTTTATTATATTTAAAATGAGGATTCAGGCAGATGCCCAGCTGTGGTTGACCTTTTTGACCCAGGGGGCAGCCCAGCAATACTAATACTAATAAGTATTGCAAAGCCCTGCTTTGTATTAGTTCTTGCTTGTCCCAGGTCTTTGGCAGGCCTTCTGGCTTGCTGTCTCTGTTACTTACATTCAGCCTTGCTGTTTCTTATTCACATTTAGGTTTGATTATTCTCCCTCCATCCTTTGTCAGGCTTTGTTAGTCCTAGCATCATAATATTCCAGAGAACTCACTTTCTTTTGTTAAGTCTTCGTTAGCAACTCACACATTCAAAGACTTTTCTTTTCAGCATTGGGGAAAAAAGTGGACTTGCATTTTCAAATGCTTACTTAGCTGCTCAAGAGCTTGTAGTCTTGAAGCTGCTGAGGTAACATCTGCTATAATCCCAATACTTGAGAGGCTGAGACAGGAGGATTGCAGGTTCAAGATCAGTGTGTGGAATAAAATAGGACTGGGGGGTACAGTTCAGAGGTAGAACACCCCTGAGTTTAATCCTAGTACCCTCCCCCCCCCAAAAAAAAAGGAGGGAATGAAGGAATGATCATCTCCGAGAGACACCATGGGTTGGATCAGAACCAGGCAGGACAGAATAACCTCATTTTATTTCTTGAATGGGGTGATAGCTAGAGGTTTTTTAAAAATATTTATTTATTTTTGCGGTACTGGGGGTTGAACCCAGGGGCATTCTATATCTGAGCTATACCCCCAGCCCTATTTTTTATTCTTTATTTTGAAACAGGGTCTCGCTAAGTTGCGGAGGGCCTCACTAAGTAGCTGAGGCTGGCCTCGAACCCAGATCCTCCAGTCTTAGCCTCCCAAGTACTGGGATTACAAGCGTGCACCACCATGCCCGGATAGCTAGCGTATTTTGGTCATGGTATTCTGAGTATCACTAAAGTGTCTATTTTAGTAGGGACTTGCATAGTATTTTTGTAGACAAGCTGGAGAAAAGTTGGCCACTAACTGGTCAGATGAGCTTACGTGGCTGAGTGATGTGGCACCCTGTGATGATTAATGGGGTGGTGTCAAACTGGAGAACTTCTGTTTTGAACCGTGGGGCTCTGTGCATTCGTTGCTGTCAGGGACTTGAATGAGAAAGAACACTGAGGACAGGCTGGTCACACTTGTGGAAGGCAGAAATCTGGGAAGCAGAACAGGCATGTGCAGTGACAAAGTCAGGAGCTGAAGCAACCTTGATGGGACAAAATGGTACTTGAGCTAGGTCATAAGATGCAGCCATTTGTGTATGGGATGGTGATGGACAGGGAGGGGGAAGGTGAGGTTTAACCAAGTAGTGTATAAAAGAAAAGGATTGGGGTCATGGTTGGTCGCAAGCTTAGTATGATTCAGCAGACAGATGGTTCGAAAAAAACTGATTCACTTCTCAGATATTTCTCTAGCGCCTATACACACCACAAACTTGGCTAAATGCTGTAAAGACAGTAGTGAAGGAGCCAGGCAGTCCCTCCTCTAGTGATCTGTGTAATCTTGGAGGAGATAAGACAATTCTGGTCTGGTGTAATTAATGCTATGAGAGGGAGCATTCCCAGGCTGCGTTCCTTAGACAAGGAGCACCTCTGGGACTGGTGATGGGAGAGCACCTGGGGAGACACCTTAGCTGAAGCCTAAGCTGCGCCTTGAAGGATAAGAAGGGGCTTAGTCAGAGTAGAGCCTTGCAGGCAGGAGAAGTGCTGATGAAAAAATGTGAGGTGAGAGATTCTGGTGAAATCTGGGAAATGAAAGTAATTGAATGTGCTTGAAATAAGGGATGAGGGTAGAAAAGTTGAGAGATGAGGCTTGACCAAGAAGGGTTTTGACTTGTTCCTGAGAAGTCATATTTGGAACAAGGAATTCATATATTTAGGTCTGACAAAAATCACTATGGCTTCAGTTTGTGAAGTTAGAGAATTTAGCTTGAGGAGGATAGAGAGTTCCTGTAAGATAGTTGTTTACAACCAAAAACAGCCACTCTTTGGACCAACCAGTAGGTGATGGATGGGAACTGGGAACCAGGCAGAATTTCTGAATTGGGGTTAAATTTGTTCAGAGAAGGAAGACCTAGGAATTCCTGAGCATTGCCTGAAAATAGGAGGCTTCTCAGGTGGAAGAGGCTCTGCATGGCTCTGCCAGGCTGAGCACAAGAGAGGGAACGCAAATCCTTCCGTGGTCAGTATTGTCTGCTGGAGGGAGGCAGCGTAGTAAAACAGGAGAGCCCTCACTCCCCAGACTGGCATTCAGATTCCAGGGCTGCTGCATTACCCTGGGCAAAAGACCCCTGGTGCACACCTGGAGGGATTTAGCCAGTTGCCAGAGTCAGAGTTCCTGAGCCTTGACTGCTTCAGAGGGTGCTAGCATTAGGTATCACTGATTCCTGCTGCTGACTGCTCTTTCTACCTTTAGGGGATCTAATGCCTTAATTCACCCTGGGTTTAGTGCTCTCTGCCTTTCAGTGGTCTTCTGCCCTACTTCCCACAAAGAGTTTGTGAGCTTGAACCTGCAAATTTATTTTATTTTATCTTGGTACTGTTGATGGAATCCAGGGGTATTCTACTTCTGAGCTGTATCCCCAGCCCTTTGTATTTTACTATTTTGAAACAGTCTCATTATGTTGCTGAGGGTCTCACTAAGTTGCTAAGGCTGGCCTGGAACCTGCAATCCTCCTGTATCAGCCTTCAAAATACCAGAATTCCAGGTGTGTGCAGCCATGCCTGGCTTGGTAATTCAGTTCTTAAGTTTTGGAGAATCTATGTTTTTTTCCATAGTGGCTATATCATTTTACATTCCTATGAACATTGCACAGGTCCAATTTTTCTATATCCTTGCCAACACATTAATTTTGTTTTGCTACTGGACCATCCTAATAGGTGTATGTGTGTGTGTGTGTGTGTGGGTGAAACCTCATTGTAGTTTTAGTTTGGATTTTCCTAATATTAGTGATATTGAACATTTTTTCATATACTTATTTTCTGTCTGTATATCTTTGGAGAAATACGTATTCAAGTCTATTGCCCATTTTTAAATTGGATTGCTTGTTGTTTGTTGTTGAGTTGCAGGAGTTCTTTATATATTCTGAGTATTAACCCCCAGTCAGATATGTGGTTTGCAAATATTTTCTCCCGTTACACAGGTTGTCTTCTTAATTTGTTGATTAAGTTTGGAGTAGTTCATTTATCTGTCTTTGCTTTTGGTACCTGTGCTTTAGTTCTCATATCTAAGAAATCATTGTCAAATCCACTGTCTTCAAACTTTTCCCCTGTATTTTCTTTGAAGGGTTTTATAGTTTCAGCTCTTACATGTAGGCCTTTAATCCAACTTGACGTAATTTGTATGCAGTCTAAGGAATCTAAGGCAAGAGTCCAGTTTCATTCTTTTGCATGTAAATAATCCTGCTTTCCCAGCACCATTTAAAAGACACATGCTTGTCTTAAGTCACTTAAAATGAGAGCTCAGTTCATGAGTGTAAAGGTAATGTTAAGAATTTTATCCTTTGTATGTATATGACTTTTCTTTGTAATCTGCATAGTGAAGCATTTGATTTAAAATGCTCTCTTCCTCACCTTGTCACCTGCCCTATCTTCTTGCACATTCTGGATTCTGTCGAACCCTGGTTCCTATGCTTGGTATTTGCTGCTCTCTCTGCCTAGAATGTCTTCTTTTGTCAGTGAATTCCTGTTTATCCTTTAGGCTTCAGCCCACATATCTTCTGACACCTTCAAGTTCTCTTCCACACATGGTACTTATCATACTGCATTGTAATTACATACTTGTATTTCCTTGGCTCTGATGAGAATGTAAGCTCTGTGTGGACAGGGACAATATCCACTCTGTCTTTATTACTCCAGCAATTGTACAGATGCTGGTACCTGGTAGTCACTTAGTAAAATTAAATGACAGAACCGGCCACCTTTGTCATGCAGACTGTGAATGTTGAAAGGCAGGGTGCCTCACTTTTGTAAATACCTTGCTGAGCTGTCTCTTCAATTCTAAAATTAGTAGGTGGATTAGTTCTCCAGGGAATTTTTTTTTTTTTTTTTTTAAATAGTGGGATTGAGCCCAAGGGCATTCTACCTCCAAGCTACATTCCCAGCCCTATTTTTTATTCTTTACTTTGAAACAGGGTCTCACTAAGTTGCAGAGGGCCTCACTAAGTAGCTGAGGCTGACCTCGAACCTGGATCCTCCGGTCTCAGCCTCCCAAGAACTGGTATTACAAGCCTGTGCCACCACACCCAGCTCAGGGAATTCTTAACCAAGCACTCCAGAGCTCCATCCCCACAATCCCATCAAGCAGAACAAAATCATAAACTTTGCTTTTGGTCTGGAAGGATGTGGAATTTTGCCGTTCATGAGTCAGGAGAAGTGAAGCATGCTGACCAAGCCTTACCAATGTGTCTTGGTCCCAACAGTTTTGATCCTTAGTGCAGGCAGGGCATTCCCACTCCACTCTCTTCTGGCCTCATTGTTTCCATGTCTAAAATTGGGACAATTAAATGGAATCATCAGTTTTTATGGTTCAGTGTATGTGTGTTTGAGGGGGAAAACGTATTTTTAAAAAACATACTAAATATTCCTTTTTTTTCTTAATACTGGGGATTGAACCCAACTCTATTTATTTTTATTTTGAAACAGGGTCTTGCTAAGTTGCTGAGGTTGGCCTCAAACCTGTGACTCTCCTATCTCAGCCTCCCAAGTACCAGGATTATAGGCATGCACCACCATGCCCGGCATATTAAATATTCTACTGTGATTTTGGGAAATGATAGATTAATAGTTACATAAAAACTTACAAAAAGAAAAGCCTCATAAAAATTGGGCAGTTAGGAATGTGCAGAAGATAGAAGGGATTTTAATGGCATTGGTAGGGTGCACATTTTCAGGGAAGTGTGAAGTTTTCATAGTCAGCAGAAAGGGTCATGGGTTAAAGATGGTCATGAAACACTGCAGTAGTTTCTGTTCTCTTCTAATTTTGTGTATTTTATAATGATGACATTTTTACAGGAGGCTTCAGTGGGATGAATCCTACTTCTGTTTTTATGTATGAATTTCACCTACCATTTTTTGCTTGCTTTCTGATTTTCTAAATTGAAATCTGACTTTATCATGTACTGTGTGGCCATGAGCAAATGACTTAATTTCTCTAAGCCTTGTTTTTTAATCTGTAAAAGGGATAGGAGGGCCGGGCGTGGTGGCGCACGCTTGTAATCCCAGCATTTGGGAGGCTGAGACCGGAGGATCTGGGTTCGCAGCCAGCCTCAGCTACCTAGTGAGGCACTCCGCAACTTAGTGAGACCTGGTTTCAAAATAAAGAATAAAAAATAGGGCTGGGGGTGTAGCTCGGAGGTAGAATGCCCCTGAGTTCAATCCCCAGTACCGCAAAAAAAAAAAAAAAAAAAAGGGATAGGAGGATAATAGTACCTCCTTTCTACAATTGTATTGAGGAATAAATGGATATTCAAAGCTAATCTTACAGGTTTTATTTGTGCTAGTTATTATTGTTATGAATTTATAGGTGAACATTAATCAGACTTCTTCCTGATCTGACTTTGGGACCTTTAGTATTAGAGAAATCAGAAAAATAGAATTAAACATATGCACTATATTATTGGTAAATCAAGTTAGGATCTGGAACCCTAACTAGCTTCCTGAATACTTTCCCCACTGGGTCTAGAACAGCAGAGCCCGGTAGAACTTTCTGTGATGATAGAAATATGTTGTATCTGCACTGTCCAGTGTGGTAGCCATTATCCACGTGTGACTATTAAATACGTGAAGTGTAACTGGTATGACTATGGAGCTGAGCTTTAAATCTTACTAAGAGTGATTTAAATTTAAATAGCCAAATGTGACTTGTGACTACTCTATTGTATTGAATAGTGCAGGTCTAGACATGGGTATGACTCACCAGGGGAAAGATTAGATCTACAGAGGAGACCAAGTGACTAGAATTGCTGTCTCGTATCCTTTCCATGCCAGTAATGGGGTCACAGAAAACTGGACCCCTGGACCTGCTTCTAGACGGCTGTTGAGGGTCCTGACCTCCACATACTGAACATGCTAAAGCAGCTGCCGTGCAGGCACTTCTGAGAGAGCCTGGAGTGGGTGAAGCCTGCCAGGTCCCTGGCTTTCCCTGGTAAGAGAGAAGGGCGGGGACTACTCTTCCCAGGATTTCTATTTTATGGCCAAAGTTAGGAAACCTGGGAATAGAAAGTGCAGTTCTTTTTACACTATAATAATTAAATGTTATGCATTCTCTTAAAAATCAAATTTACACTGTCAGTCCTTAATGCTAAGAACTTTATACATGATTCCAGTAGTTCATCCTTGTGTACATGGGTATTTTCTTTGCATACATTTGGATGATGCAAGTGTAGCATATTTTTCAGACAGAAGACAAAAACCTAAAACTTTAATTAAAATGTTTTGTAAGCCTCTGCCTATCCTGAATTGTCTTATTTTATGGCCTTTATTAAGTTTATCAAAAGCCCTTTTATCTGTGTTAAATATTAAGCAAGGCATAGGCATTGTAGCTTGTTTCTAGAAAGGGGAAAGTTGATGTTTCTTTCGAAACTTTCCCCAAATAGCATCTTGCTAATGGGCTAGCAACAAGTGCAGTAACTGTAGTTTCACAGTGTGGGGTGAGCTGTTGTCTACAAGCTAGTGAAATAAACCTTTCCTTGTAATTTTCTTGATGTTATAATTACATATATAGTCCCCCCTCTCTCACTTTTTGTGGTACTGGGAATTTAACCCAGGAGCATTCTACTTCTGAGCTATACCCCCAGCCCTTTTTAATTTTTGTTTTGAAAACAGGGTCTAGGTTGCCGAGAGTCTTGCTAAGTTGCTGAGCCTGGCCTTCAACTTGCAATCCTCCTGGCTCAGACTTCCAAGTACTGGGATTACAGGTATGTGCCAACATGTCTGGCTCAGCCTCCCTCCTTTTAAAAATAAATAATGCTTATATATCTAAACTTTTCAGTTGATATCATTTCTCATCAAATATATGCAGACTAAGTTGTGGCTCCTTTCCCTTCCCCTCCCTCCCTCCCTCCTTCCTCCTTTCCTTCCCCAGAGGCATTTTACCTCTGAGTCACACCCTATACCCAACTCTCCCCCCCCTCCCCCCAGTATTGGGGATTGAACCCAGGGGCTATTGCGGTACTGGGGATTGAACTCAGGGGCATTCTACCTCTGAGCTACACCCCCAGCCCTATTTTTTATTCTTTATTTTGAAACAGTCTCACTAAGTTGCAGAGAGTCTTACTAAGTAGCTAACGTCTCAGCCTTCCAAGTACTGAGATTACAAGCGTGTGCCACCATGCCGAGCTTCTTTTTTTTTTTGGTGGTGGTGGTACTGGGGACGGAAACCAGGGACATTGTGCCTCTGACCTACACTTGCAACCCTATTTTATTCTTTATTTTCAAACAGGGTCTCACTAATTTGCAGAAGGCCTCAGAAGTTGCTGAGGCTGATTTCAAACCTACAGTCCTCCTGTCTCAGCCTCCCAGGTACTAGGATTATAGGTGTGTGGCACCATGCCTGACTCCAATATAGCGGTGCATGTGTAAATACTGAGGATTGAACCCAGAGGCTTCTACCTTCAAGCTGCATCCCAGCCCTATTTTATTTTGAAGCACAGTCTTGCTGAATTGCTGAGGCCTCAATAAATTGCTGAGGCTGGCTGCAAACCTGGGGTTATAGGCATGTGTTACCATGCTAGCTCCAATGTAGCATACTTTTAACACTGCTCTAGAGTTTTCTTTTCTTTTTTTTTTTTTCATCTAATAGTATTACTTGAAAATCTGTATCTGTTAGTGCCCAAGGTATTTCTCATTCTTTCATATAGCTGCATAGTATTCCATTGTTTCAAATAATCCTTTTAACCAGTGTCCTATTGATTGAGGCTTATTTTGTTTTTAATCTTTTGCTGTTATAAACAATGCCGTAGTGAATAATTTTGTGCATATGACATTTTGCACATAATTATAAATGTAGGATAAATTCCAAGAAGCAGCATTGCTGGGTCAAGGGGAATATGCATTGTAATTTTTGTAAGTATTGCCAAATTGTCCTCCATAGGGACTGTGCCAATTATGCTCCCACAGCAATGTGTGAGAGTGCCTGTTTCTCCACAGCTTTGCCACAGAATTTTACAAATGTTTGGATTTTTGCCAATCTAATAGGTGAAAAATGAATCTGTGTAATTTTAATTTGCATTTCTCTTATGAGTAAGGTTGGCCTTCTTTTCATTTGTTCCAGAATGTGGACAGTTTTGTGAACTGCCCAGATGTATTAGATTCTTGATCTTTCTGTTATTTTCTAGTTTCCTTATATATTAGGGACCTTGGTCAAGTTTAGTGTATATTTTGACTTTATTCATGGATTTATTTTTGTTTGACTATGCACTAATTTCTTAAAATGTAGTAAAATTTAGCTTCTGGATTTTGAATTAATTAGGGAAGGGTTTTCAAATGTCTTACATAGTTCTTAAGTTTATTCCTAGGTATTTGTAGTTGTTACTCTTGTAAATAGGGTCTTATTTTCTATTATGTTTCTAATTGTATGTGAAGGCTGCTGATTTTGGTGTGTTAATTTTTGTATGTTACTAAACTCTGTAATAGTTTTTCATTTGTTTTAGAATTTACATATACAAGAGTATTATTAATATGCAATAGCATACAAAATAAAATAGTAACTTCTGGCCCCTTTCATTTCCACATTTGTACCTCTGCCTGCTTTCTCTTGTCTAATGTTGTTGCTGTTAGTTGTTAATGTCCATTGCCACCATCATCTCCACCTCCATGACCACCTCTACCATCACCACCACCACCACCACCGCCTCCACCATCATCTCTACTTCCCCTACCATAACCACCATCAACTCCACCTCCACCACCACCACCACCGCCTCCACCATCATCTCCACTTTCCCTACCATAACCACCATCAACTCCACCTCCACCACCTCCACCACCACCGCCACCACCACCTCCACTACCTCCACTACCTCCACCACCTCCACCATCATCATTGTACTTGGCATTGAGCTAAAAGTTGATTCTTTTTTTAAAATGCAAGATGTAAATATCTCTGAACTGTAGCTATCCAATATTTATGCCAAGCAGAGACTAAAAGAAATTTTAATGAGTACAAGTAAGGGAGAACATAGATGAAAATGTCTTTAATTTCTTTTCTTTTTTTTGCGGTACTAGGCATTGAACCCAGGGGCATTCTACCTCCAGGCTATGACCCCAGTCCGATTTTTTATTCTTTATTTTGAAACAGAATCTCACTAAGTTGCAGAGGGCCTCACTAAGTAGCTGAGGCTGGCCGTGAACCCAGATCCTCTGGTCTCAGCCTCCCAAGTACTGTGATTATATAAGCGTATGCCACCATGCCCAGCTTGTCTTTAATTTCTTTTTTTTTTTTTTTTGTGGTACTAGGGGTGGAACCCAGGGGCATTCTACTTCCAAGCTATAACCCCAGCCCTATTTTTTATTCTTTATTTTTGAAACCGGGTCTCACTAAGTTGCGGAGTGCCTCACTAGGTAGCTGAGGCTGGCCGCGAACCCGGATCCTCCGGTCTCAGCCTCCCGAATGCTGGGATTACAAGCGTGCGCCACCACGCCCGGCTTGTCTTTAATTTCTTACAAGTGACACTTCTGGATGTTTATGGAAGTCTATAGTTAATGTTTCTTTGTTGTCGCCTTTGCTATTATTGAAAAATAACGTTTGAGATCACTGGGGGTTTCTGCCTTTGAAATCACTTAGTATTTTTTTTTTTTACTGAAACAAAAAAATCATGCTTGATAAATGTACAGTAAGATAATATTTTTGAGTTTATCAGCAATAATTATGTATTTTATTAAACAGAGATCAATAGCTGAATTAGCAACTGAGAACAGTTTAAGGCTTTCCAGAACTTTAATTAAACTTAGTATGAGTTTTTAATTTTTCTTTTCCTGCCAACTTTATTTACATTGATTCACAGTAGTCCTAGAATGAGTTGCCTCTAGGACTCAACCTTTTGCCTCAAGGTGATATTTTTGATTTGTAAACACGAGGAAGAAACTGAAGAATTTGAAAGAAGAGAGTGTGAAGAGAAATTGTTGAGAATGTTTGTAGCACTTAATGCTTTTCCTCCTCAAGAAATGATTGGTCACTTGGAAATACTTGTCTTCTCTGCATAAACTGGAAAGAGTGGGAGGCTTCTCATTCATCAGTGAAACAAATGGATTCTTACTTATAAATATTGTTTTAAATTTTTAAAACTTAACTATTGAGTAGACACCGAAAAACATGTACAAGGTATATAAATAGTTATACAGGGATTGCTCATGCACTCATCACCCATTTGGGGAGGATGAGCATTGCTTTACTTTTGAAGGTTCCTCTCTATCCTCCTGGGCTTTCCCATTCACAGAAGTGTCTTTAATTTCCTTGCTTCATATAGTTAACTGCCAGATATTTGTGTTCCTGAACAGTGTCTTTTCAGCCTTTTCCTAAAGGGATTTGCGCTTTGAGTATTCTTTTTCAACCTTTTTCTCTCAACATCATGTTCCAGAAATCCATACATGTTGATGCCTGTATAGCTGTAGTTAATTAGTTTTCACTGATGGAAAGACTTGATTGTGTATGTGTACTGCAATTTATCCATTCCACTGTTGATGGACATTTGGATCTTTTTCCAGTTACTGCTAGTATAGATAATGTTGTTTAGGAATATTTTACATGTGTAAGAATCACTCCAAAGCAGAGGCTGGCTTCCATGCTTGCTTGCTTGCTTGCTTTATTTATTTATTTATTTTTGCAGTACTGGGGATTGAACCTAGGGGCATTCTACCTCCAAGCTACACCCACAGCTCCATTTTTAATTTTTTTTTGGGGGGGGTACTGGGGATGGAACCTGGGTGCATTCTACCTCCGAGCTACAGCCCCAGCCCTATTTTTTATTCTTTATTTTGAAATGGTCTCACTAAGTTGCGGAGGGCTTCACTAAGCAGCTGAAGCTGGCCACGAACCTGGATCCTCCAGTCTCAGCCTCCCAAATGCTGAGATTACAAGCGTGTGCCACCACGCCTGACTCATTTTAAAAAAAAGAAAAAAAAAAAAATAATAATTATTATTATTATTTTTTGCGGTACTGGGGATTGAACTCAGGGGCATTCTATCTCCGAGCTATACCCGCAGCCCTATTTTTTATTCTTTATTTTGAAACAGGGTCTCCCTAAGTTGCGGAGTGCCTCACTAGGTAGCTGAGGCTGGTCGCGAACCCAGATCCTCTGGTCTCAGCCTCCCAAATGCTGGGATTACAAGGGTGCACCACCATGCCCGGCTTATTATTTATTTTGAAACAGGGTCTCACTAAATTGTGGAAGGCCTCACTAAGTAGCTGAGACTGGCCACAAACCTGTGATCCTCCTGTCTCAGCCTCCCAAGTACTGGGATTATAAGCATGCTGGGCAGAGATTTACATTTTGAATCATGAATCACATATAAAAGGAAATACACTGTATTTCCCAACCCAGTACACACACACGTGTGTGTGTATGTTATGTGTGTGTGTGTGTGTGTGTGTGTGTGTGTGTGTATGTATAGATACATTGAAAGAGAAATTTCATGGAAGAATATTACCCTTACTAAGTAAGAATTTTTAATTCTATTCTATTCTTAAAATGTTAGCTGAGTTGACTGAATCTGTGTCCTAACCCTCAGGACCATGGCTTCAAAAACTGTCAGAATATACACAGATGTGGGATTATGAGGTCAAGGATAAATGTACCACTTCTATCTTGGTAATGCCAAGTTGTTTTCCAGTTCCCATTATGCTCCCTTCCAGCAGTATATCAGGTTCCACTCACCCCACCAGGCAGGCTTAATGTTTTTTTATTTATTTTTTTTTGCGGTACTGGTGATTGAACTCAGGGGCATTCTACCTCTGAGGTATACTCCCAGCCCTATTTTTTATTCTTTATTTTGAAACAGGGTCTCACTAAGTTGAAGAGGGCCTCACTAGGTAGCTGAGGCTGGCCGTGAACCCGGATCCTCTGGTCTCAGCCTCCCAAATGCTAGGATTACAAGCTTGCACTACCACACCCGGCTAAGCTTAATGTTTTTTTAGTCTTGTGAGTATGAAATTGTATCTCACTGTGGTTTCTTTCTTTCTTTCTTTCTTTCATTCATTCATTCATTCATTTATTCATTCATTCTTTAGTGTGTGTTTCTGGTACTCAGATTGAACCCAGGGCCTTGAGCATGTTAGGCAAGTGCTCTATCACTGAGATGAGTCTCCAGCCCCCTCTCATTGTGATTTTAATTTGTATCTCTCAGATTATAAGTTGAGATTGAACATCTTTCTGTGTTTACTGATTATTTATGTTTCTTCTTCTATGAAGTACTTGTTCAGATATTTTGCCCAATTCTGTATCATTTTCTTACTGATTTGAAGAAATTTTAAAAATATATTTTAGATAATAACCATTTTTATATAAATGAATGCTCACATTTCTTTTGTGGATTTTCCCACTTCGTTCTTCATTCCCTTTATTAATAATTAAGTAATTTTTTTGTGTTTGTGATCCTGGGGATTATACCCAGGGGCATTTTACCTCTGAGATATATTCCCAGCCCTACTTTGTTTTTATTTTGTAATAGGGTCTCACTAGGTTGATGAGAGTCTCACTATTTGCTGAGTCTGCCCTCAAACCTGTGATCCTCCTGTCTGAGTCTCCTAAGAACTAGGGTTACAGACACGTGTCACCACACCCAACCTCTTATTTTCAATATATTGAGTTTATTAGTCTTTTAAAAATTTTCTTCCAATTTTTTTGGTGCTTTGGAATCAAACCCAGGGCCTCATCCGTACTAGGCAAGCACTGTACCACAGATCTGCACCCCTGCCTGAGTTTATTAGTTTTTTGCTTCATTATTTATACTTTTCAACGCTTATTTTTTTTCCCCAGTATTGGGGATTGAACTCGGGCATTCTACCTCCGAGCTATGCCCCAGCCCTATTTTTTTATTCTTTATTTTGAAACAGGGTCTCACTAAGTTGCGGAGTGCCTCACTAAGTAGCTGAGGCTGGCCGTGAACCGGGATCCTCTGTTCTCAGCCTCCCAAATGCTAGGATTACAAGCGTATGCCACCACGCCCGGCCTCAAGGCTTATTTTTATTGTTTTTTGTTTTTTTTTAATTGGTGCATTGTGAAATTTATATCCTGTTGGGGTATAGAGTGTCAGACAGATGTATATACATAGTTCTTGGTGCCCTCCCCACCAGGTCCTTCCCCTGTCTCCCTCTCCTCACACATGTCTTTGATATTGGAACTCGTAGTTTTGTATACATTCGTAGCATTATTTCTAATATGACAGTCTTTATTTCTAATATGACAGTCTTTATCTCCTGTCCTTGATCTCCCTCAGTCACTCCTCCGGAGTCTGTTCATCTATCTGATGTTGCTCTTATTTCTGACTCTCTCTCTAGCTTCCACATATAAGAGAAAACATACATCTACTTGTTTTTTGAGACTAGCTGTATTTGCTTAGTATGATATTCTCAAATTCTATCCATTTTTCTGTAAAAGGCAAAATTTTGATCTTTCTGGCTGAGTATAATTCCATTGTGTGTATATGCCAGAGTTTTGTGATCCATTTATCTGTTGATGGGGTATCAAGGCTGGTTGCATAATTTGGCTATTATAAATTGTGCATCTATAAACATGGATATGCAAGTATTCTGATTTCATTTCCTTTAGGAAGATGCCCAGGAGCACTAGCTGGGTCCATGGCAGTTCTATTCCCAGTCTTCTGAGAAGCCTCCACACTGGTCTCCATAGCGGCTGTCTTGGTGTGTAGTCCCACCAACAGTGTCATAGGGTTCCTATTTCCCGACAACCTCTCCAGCAGTTATTATTATTTGTATTTTTTATGATCGCCATTCTTACTGGTGTTAGATGGAATCTCAGTGTAGCTATAATTTGCATTTTGATGATTGCTAAAGATGTTGAGCATTTTTTCATGTGTTTGTTGGCCATTTGTACTTCTTCTTTTGAAAAGACCCCATTTAGTTCTGTTGTGTACTTTTTTATTGGATTTTTATTAAGCTTTTTAAGCTCTTGTATATTCTACATATTAGACTATTATGGGTAAGTGGTGAAGATCTTTTCCCATTCTGTAGGCTTTCTCTGTAGATTCTTGATGGTTTCCTTTGCTGCATAGAAGCTTTTTAGTTTAATGCTATCCCATTCATTGATTCTTGTTTTAATTTTCTTGAGCTTTTGGGGTCTTATTGAAGCTTCTACCTGTACCAGTATGTTGGAGTACTGGTCCTATGCCCTCCTCTTCTAGCAGTTTCAAAGTTTGTAGTCTAATTTCTAGGTCTTTAAACCATCTTGTTGACTTTTGTGCAGAGTGAGAGATTAGGGTTTAGTTCCACTTTTCTATGTATGAATAACCAGTTTTTTCCAGCACTATTTGTTGAAAAGGATGTCCTTTCTCCAGTGTATGTCTTTGAGGCCTTTATCAAAGATCAACTGATTATAGATATGGGGCTTTGTTTCTGAGTCTTCTGTTCCTTTGGTCTGTGTGCCTGTTTTTGTGCCAATACCATGCTGTTTTTACTATTGTCACTTTATAGTATGATTTTTTTTTGTACTGGGAATTGAACCCAGGGGCATTCTACCTCTGAGCTACACCCTCAATCCTATTTTTAATTCTTTATTTTGAAACAGGGTCTCATAAGTTGTGGAGAGCCTCACTAAGTAGTTGAGGCTGGCCACGAACCCTGATCCTCCATGCTCAGCCTCCAACTTGTACTGGGATTACAAGTGTGGGCCACTACGCCCAGCTTGTAGTATGATTTAAAGTCTGGTATTGTGATGCTTCTGGCATGATTCTTATTGCTGAGAATTGCGTTGGCTATTCTGGTTTTTTTTTTTTTTCCAAATGAATTTTATAACTGATTTCTCTATGTCTATGAAAAATGATGATATTTTGATAGAGACTATGTTGAATATATAGATTGATTTTGGTAGAATAGCCATTTTGATTATATTTATTCTGCTTATCCAAGAGTATGGGAGGTCTTTCCATCTTCTAAAGTCTTCTTCAGTTTCTTTCTTCAGTGATTCATAATTTTCATTGTAGAGGTCTTTCACTTCCTTGGTTAGTTTCATTCCTACGTATTTTACCCTTTTTGGTGTTATTGTGAATGGAATTGTTTTCTGTATTTCTTTTTCAGTGGATTCATGATTGGTGTAAAGGAATGCTAATAATTTTTGTAGGTCGATTTTTGTATCTTGCTACTTTACTGAAACTATTCTAGAAGTCTTCTGATTGAGTTTTTTGGATCTTCTAAGTAAAGGATCATGTCATCAGCAAACAAAAATAGTTTCAGTTCTTTCCCTATTTTTATTCCTTTGATTCCTTTCTCCTGTCTTATTGCTGACGCTAGAGTTTCAAGTACTATGTTGAATAGGAATGGTGACAGTGAGCATCCTTTTCTTGTTTCTGATCTTAAGGGAAATCCTCTCAGTTTTTCCTCATTCATAATGATCCTGGCTTTGGGTTTATTGTATATATAGCCTTAATGATGTTGAGGTAGGCTCCTTCTATTTCTAATTTCATCAGTGTTTGTTTCCTTTTTAAACATAAAAGGGTGTTGGATTTTGTCAAACTCTTTTTCTGCATCTGTTGAAATAATCATGTGATTCTTTTGCTTAGCTCTGTTAATTTCTTTTTTTTTTTGCGGTACTGGGAATTGAACTCAGGGGCATTCTACCTCCGAGCTATACTATATACCCCAGCCCTATTTTTTATTCTTTATTTTGAAACAGGGTCTCCCTAAGTTGCGGAGGGCCTCACTAGGTAGCTGAGGCTGGCCACAAACCCGGATCCTCTGGTCTCATCCTCCCAAATGCTGGGATTATGAGCATGCGCTACCACTCCCAGCTTAGCTCTGTTAATTTCAATAAATTACATTTATTGATTTGCGTATGTTGAACCAGCCTTACATCCCTTGGGATGAAGCCTAGTTGGTCATGAAGAACCATTTTCTTGATGTAGTTTTGAATGTGAGTTGCTTATATTTTATTGAGAATTTCTGTGCCTATGTTCATTAATGATATTGGTCTGTAATTTTCTTTTCTTGGGGTATCTTTATTTGGTTTGGGGATTAAGAGGACACTGGCTTCATAGAATGAGTTTGCCAGTTTTCCTTTTTTCTATTTCACAGAATAATTTGAGGACCATTGGACTTAGGTTTTCTATGAAAGTCTTGTAGAATTCAGCTGGGAATCCATCTGGGTCTGGACTTTTCTTTGATGGGAGACTTTTATTGCTGTTTTGGTCTCTGCTTCCTATTGTTCTGATTAAGTTTTCTCTGTCTTCTTGGTTCGGTTTAGGTAAGGTGCAGGTGTCAAAGAATTTGTCAATTTCCCCTGAATTTTCTAATTTATTGGAGTATAGGTTTTTAAAATAGCTTCTAATGATGTTTTGTATTTTCACATTATCTTTGGCAATATCTCCATTTTCATCTCTTATCCTTATGATTTGGATCTGCTCCCTCTTTCTTTTTGTTGGGTTGGCTAAGAATTGTCACGATTTTTGTTTTATTGATCGTCTGGGTTTTTTTTTTTTTTTTTCTATTTCATTAACTTCTGCTCCTATATGGATTACTTCCTGCCTTCTGCTGGCATTGGGGTAGATTGTTTCTCCTTTTCAAGGGCCTTGACATGCAACATTAGATTGAGTCCTTTTGTTTTTCTTATGTGAGCACTTAATGCTATAAATTTTCCTCTTACCACTACCTTTAGAGTGTCCCATAGATTTGGTAGGTAATGTCTCTATTTTGATCCAATTCTAGGAATTTTAAAATTTCTCCCCCTTATTCCTTCTCTGATCCAGTCTTTATTTTGTAATATAGCATACAGTCTCCATGTATTTATGTGGTTCTTCTAGATCTTTTATTGTTGATCTCTACTTTCAGTCTGTTATGATCTGAGAGGATGCAGGGAATTATATTAATTTTTTGAATGTGCTGGTGCTTATTTCGTGGCCTAGAATATGGTCTATTTTGGAGAAGCTTATGCAGCTGAGAAGAATGTGTATTTAGCTGTTGTTGGGTGGAATATTCTAAAAATGTCAGGTCCAATAGGTTTCAAGGCTTATTTAAATTTTTTTCCTTACCCTAAGATCATAAACTTATTCTCCAATACTATATGTGAAGTTTTAATACTTACACAGTTAATCAAAACAAATTTTTTGCACTTGTGATACTAGGTAGAAAACCAGTTTCACTTTTCTCTGTATGGTTAACCTATTGTCTCGGCATTATTTATTGTATCACTTTTTCCCGCTGATTTGTGGCACTGACTCAGCCATATATCAGATTTCCCTATGTGTTTGCTACTGTTTTTGGACTCTCTTCTGTTCCAGTGACTTACTTGATTTTCCCTGGGCTAATATCACACTATGTTAATTACTTCAGTCTTAAAATAACTTTTGATCTCTGATAAATCATGCCTTTTCACCTTCCCTTTTTATTCATGAGTGTCTCATGTATTCTTAATTTACTATTACCCTTCCATATAAATTTTTAAAATCACTTGTCAAGTTTTTTTTTAAAAATATATATTGATGTTTTGATTGGAATTGGATTAAATCTGTAGATCAATTTAGGAGAATCAATATCTTTACCATTTTGAACGTGATACATTTATTAAGCAATCTTTAATGTCTTTCATAAATTTTATTATTTTTTCTCCATGGGAGTTGTAATGTCTTCTGTGTGATTCATATATGCTTAATATATATATATATATATATATAT
>PVLC010024168.1:12437-25145 GCA_004027655.1 Graphiurus murinus
GGGGGGGGGGGGATAATATGGTAAACATCTTACATAGTTCAAACCACATTAGATATGGGAAACCAAGGAAGGTTTCAGGATAGAGACGTGGACAGGAGGAAGCATCATCCTTTGGGGAGAAAATAGGTTAGTTAGTATGCTCTTCTTCTAGAAGAGCATGCATATTTAATTAGCTTGGGTAGATAGGTGGCATTATTCCCATTTAGAACATAGAGTTTTGGAAACGGTAGAGAGTCCTAAGATTTTTCTAATTTAATACTTTTAGATTTACAGCTGAGGGGAGTAGAGAACCTAAGGACATGGAGCTGTTTAGCACAAAGGAAAAGACATACCTGGTGTTTAGGCCTGGTTTGCCTCCTTACTAGTAGTGCAACCTTATATCTCTCAGCTTCAGCTTCTTCGTCTGCAAAATGGTGATAATAATATATACTTGTCAGGGGTATTGTGTGGATTAAGTGAAGTCTACATTTAGCACAGTTCCTGGCACATAGGAAACGCCTAGTAAATGGTTGACATTATTACTGGACCCAGGTTTCCTATCCTGTCCTATTTTCTGTTGTATGTTCCTGCAGAAATTCATCACAGAATTTCTTAGAGCCTCAGAACTACATTGAACAGAGAGTAAAAACCAACCTACCTACCCTGTTTTGGATGAATTTCAGGTAATTCCAACAACCGGTTCTATAACACAGCTTTGGAAAAGTCAGAAATTCCAGAGGCTTTATCTGGCAGCAAAAAAAAAAAAAAATGAGCCTGAAGGCAATTTTTGGTTAGTTCCGTGTTGTCAATAAAATTTTGTGTGATGTTGAGAATGTTACTTTGTGCTCATGCTATACATATGGTACCCACTAGCCGAATCAGCTTTTGAGCACTTGAAATGTGGCTAGTGTGTCTTAGGAACTGAATTTTAAAATTTATTTCACTTTAGTTAAAATTTAAGTAGCCACATGAGGCCAGTGACAATAGCTTTGGACAGTGCAATTTTTTGAAACTTCTTTGTTTCTTCAGTGTGCGTGCGTGTGTGTGTGTGTGTGTGTGTGTGTGTGTGTGTGTGTGTTACTGGGGATGAACCCAGGGGTATTCTACCTCTGAGCTACATCCCCAGCCCTATTTTATTTTATTTTATTTTTTAATCAGAGTCTCTCTAGGTTGCTGACAGTCTCACTAAGTTGCAGAGGATGGCCTCAAACCCGCCATCCTCCTATCTCAGCCTCTCAAGTACTAGGATTATAGGCATGCACCACCATACCCAGCTGCTTGTTTCTTTATTCTGAAGTGTGATCCTGAAGCGGACTTCTCAATTCAGATTCTTGAGTTCTAAATTCAAGTGCAAGCCGGGCGTGGTGGCACACACTTGTAATCCCAGCATTTGGGAGGCTGAGACCAGAGGATCCGGATTCAGCTACTTAGTGAGGCACTCTGCAACTTAATGAGACCTGGTTTCAAAATAAAGAATAAAAAATAGGGCTGAGGGTGTAGCTCGGAGGTAGAATGCCCGAGTTCAATCCTCAGTACCGCAAAAAAAAAATAAAATTAAATTCAAGTGCATCTACTTCTGACCTCACTCCATTTTCTAAAGTTTTAATCACCATGTTATAGTTGGAAGATAGAGTAATATAATGCCCATTAAATGTTAACTCTAATCATTGTTGACCTAGCATATCTTTTTTTTTTTTTTTTTTGCGATACTGGGGATTGAACTCAGGGGCATTCTACCTCCGAGCTATACACCCAGCCCCATTTTTTATTCTTTATTTTGAAACCGAGTCTCACTAAGTTGCAGAGTGCCTCACTAGGTAGCTGAAGCTGGCCGCGAACCGGGATCCTCTGGTCTCAGCCTCCCAAATGCTGGGATTACAAGCGTGCGCCACCACGCCCGGCTTAGCATATCTTATTTTAAAACCTAACAAATGTGTTTAATATAACCAGGACACGATTACTTTTCATTAGTTTATAATAGTAAAAGAATGCAGTTTTACAAAGACAGGAAACTTACTTCTCTGTACTGTCCATAGGAGCATACTAGGTATCTTAAATGTGTGATAGGCATGTCACACCTTTTCTTCTACTTCCAATTCTCTAAATACTACCCATCTGGAAGCACCTTAAAGCTTACAGCTCTCATAAGATACACAGAGCGAAGTGTGATGGTACATGCCTATAATCCCAGCTACTTGGGAGGCTGAGGCAGGAGGATTGCAAGTATGAGGCCAGCCTGGGCAACTCAGTGAGACCCTCTTTTGAAAGCAAAACAAAGATGCATTGATTTATTTTCCCCCCTACAACTTCTTTAAGAAAAAAAAATAAATTTTATTACTTATTTTTACTTTATTAAAATACTGAGTTTATTTCACTTACATATTTTTGTCTCACCACCATTTTTACATCTGACCACCACTTCTAATATGTCCTATGACAAAATCCTATACAGTAAAACCAAGCAAAGCTTAGAGCTGCATCTTTAAAAGCTAAACTGTCAGTTTTTGGTTTTGTTTTTCTGTTTGTTTGCAGTACTGAAGATTGAACCCAGAGGCATTCTACCTCCGAACATACCCCCAGCTCTATTTTTTATTCTTTATTTTGAAACAGGGTCTCAATAAGTTACGGAGGACCTCACTAAAGTAGCTGAGGCTGGTCATGAACCTGTGATCCTTCTGTCTCAGACTCCCAAGTACTGGGATTACAAGCATGCGCCACCACACCCAGCTTAAACTGGCAGTTTAGATGACACTTTCTTGGCAAGGAAACTTGGACAACATTTATCAAACATGGTAGTCAAAATTCTCACTCTGCATTATAAAAAGGGCAGCCAGATATCAACTATTGCAGAAATGAAATAAGACAGGTTTTTTTTTGGGGGGGGGGAGTACTGGGGATTGAACCCAGGAGCATTCTACCTCTGAGCTACACCCACAGCCCTCTTTTACTTTAATTTTGAAACAGAGTCTTACTAAGTTGCAGAGGGCCTCGGTAAGCTGCTGAAACTGTCCTTGAACCTGTGATCCTCCTGTCTCAGCCTACCAAGTGCAAGTATAAGCATGTGCTACCACACATGGCTAAGACATAAAATTTTAACAAACTGTTTAAACCATTTTCTTAAAGAGATTTCTTCCACAGCTAGAGGTCTTGAATGGCCTACTAGTTGGCCATCCAGAAGTAATCCATCACATAATTGATGAACTTAGCTTCTGCTTTTGAAGAGATCCAACTGTTGCTATACTTGCCTGCATATTTGCTTTGTCTTCTACAGAACTATGTCTTTTTGGTGTGTTAGTAGTTTTCTACTGGTTTTGGAAAGATTCTGGACCTTTTTATCTTGGTGTTGCTAGTTTTGAGTCTTTTCCATTCTGGTTTGATTTTTATGTGTTATCTGGGGTATCTACCTATCTCACAGAGATTTCTTCACTGGAGTTTGTTCTTCAGTTTCCTCCTCAGCAAAATTCATAATCATCTTCCTCAGCAGAAAATTTTACCTTTTTATTTAAAAATGCTACCACTTCCAGTAGCAGATCAATTTTCACATATACTTAAGAGTTCTCCATTCTCCTTCTCTTCATCTTCTGATTCTTCATTGTCCTCCACAACTACTAAGTGCTGTCCACTAGTGTGTATGGGCCCTGAACTATATTTCAACCAAAGGCCTCAGGTGGTGTTATTTAAAAACACCCAAGGGCCAGGCATGGTAGCGCACGCTTGTAATCCCAGCATTCGGGAGGCTGAGATCGGAGGATCCGGGTTCGTGGCCAGCCTCAGCTACTTAGTGAGGCACTCCACAACTTAGGGAGACCCAGTTTCAAAATAAAGAATAAAAAAATAGGGCTGGGGGTGTAGCTCGGAGGTAGAATCCCCCTGAGTTCAATCCCTAGTACCACAAAAAAATAAATAAATAAAAACACCCAAGGGAAGCCAAACGCTGTACAGACTACCCCAAAGTTGCCAGCATACCTTATGTATGTATGTATGTATGTATGTATGTATATTTATGATACTGGGGATGAACCCAGGGGCATTTTACCTCTGAGCTATACTCCCGGCCCTATTTTATTTTTTAGTTGAAACAGGGTCTCACTAAGTTGCTGAAGGTCTTGCTAAGTGGCTGAAGCTGGCCTTGAACCTATTATCCTCCTGTCTCAGCCTTCCAAGTACTAGGATTATAGGCTTGTGCCACCACACCAGCCCCAGCATTACTTTAATTGGATTGCTTTCACAATTCATTGCCTCTGCTTCAACAAGGTGAGATTTATCCTTTGTATCATCCTGAAGTGACCATAAAGCAAGTGGTGCTCGTTTTCATTGTTATCCATGATAAAGTAATAATCTTTGTTGGCCTTTAGTTCATAATGGAAAAGATAGTCTGGGGCCTCAGAAGACTCATGTAGATATCCATTGGGGTGATGTCATGCACTTAGATGGGACAGAAAGAGAATGAAGATAAACAACCATGTTCTAGAAAATATCCTCAATGGATGAAATCACACCAGCAATGAAAATTTTAAAGTGAGGGAAACATTTAAAACAAATAGAACAATAGGATGCATAATGTTTTTCTCCACTCCCCTATTATATTAAAAAATATCTTGAAAGTTGGTACTGGTATTCCACTTAGGAAAGGAAGTGCCCTTGTTTAGGAGCATGCCTTGATGAACTGGCAGAGGAGATTAAATTGAGAGCTTGGGTAATGGAGATAAAGAAACCCAAAAGATAACTAGTCTCCAATGGAAAAGAATAGGAATTGGGGGGTGGGGTGAAGAGATGAGAGGAAGAAATAGGGAAGAGAATAAAAGAGAGATGAGAAAGATGAAAGCAGCATGATCAAGGACTGTACAAAGATGAGTGTCAGCACTCCATTTCAGATTGTTTCAGGTGTCGTGATATAAATCCTTTACCAACTTCCAAAAGCATTTTTTTTGTGTGGTACTGGGGATTGAACTCAGGAGTATTCTACCTCTGAGCTATACCCCCAGCCCTATTTTTTATTCTTTATTTTGAAACAGGGTCTCACTAAGTTGTGGAGTGTCTCACTAGGTAGCTGAGGCTGGCCTCAAACCCATATCCTCCAGTCTCAGCCTCCCAAATGCTGGGACTACAAGTGTGCGCCACCACACCCGGCTTGCCAAAAGCTTTAATAAAGTCTAAACTCATATGTTTCCTGTGGGCTATGTTTTGGTATAAATTTATGATATCCAGCTTAAATTATATAAAAACTTCTCAAAAGTTAATAAGAGCAATATTAAGACCACAACAAGGGAGTAAAAAGCATGAGAAACTGAGAAAAGAAGAAACACCACTGGCTAAAATATGTGGGGAAATGTTCACACCAGGGCTTAAAAATATAAATAAGAACTATGTATTTATATGTGAGTAAATAACAAAAATAGATACAAGTAAGAATTTATACTAGCAAAGACAGAAATATGGACATCCACTGCTGGTAAGAGTGGGATAGACTCTCAGGGCTGGGGGTATAGCTCAGTGGTAGAGGATGTGTGGAGTATGTACAAGACCCAGGGTTCAATCCCTAACACCAAAAGGGAGGGAAGGAAGGAAAATCCAGGTGCAGTGACATACACCTATAATCTCAGTACTTGAGAGGTTGAGACAGGAAGATCAAAGATTAGAGGCCAGCCTCAGCAATTTAGCAAAACCCCCTGCAACCTAGCAAGACCCTGTTTCAAAATAAGAAAAAGGGCTGGGGGTGTAGCTCAAAGGTGAATACCCCTGGATTCAATCCCTCATACAGAAAAAAGAGGAGAAGGAGGAAGAGAAGGAGGAGGAGAAGACTGCTGCCACTGCCACCCCTGGGTTTAATCCCCAGTACCAAAGAGAGGAAAAGGGAGGGAGAGAAAGAGAGAGAGAGAGAGAGAGAGAGAGAGAAAAGACAGATCCTCTTACATTGCTAGTCAAAATGTAAATTAATACAACTTTAATGGTCAGCAATTTGACAGTATGGACAAGAAGCCCTAAAAATAGTCATTCCTTTTGATCCTCTTGAGAGTGGAAATACTACAAAAGGTAGGAAAATATTTACACAAGATATGTTCATTGCATTACTATGTTTGTTTTTGTTATAAACATTTATTAAAGACTTAATTGGAGAACTAAGCCCTGTGAAGATAGTGTTGAAAATAGAGCCGGGCATGGTGCTGCACACCTGTAATCCCAGTACCTGAGAGACCGAGACCTGAGGCCTCCTAGCCACCTAGCAAGATCCTGTTTCAAAACAAAAAAAGAGCTGGACTTGTAGCTCAGAGATAGAATGCCCCTGGGTTTAATCCCAGGAAGGGAGAGAGGTAGGGAAGGAGGGAGGGAGGAAATATCCTGAATTTTTATAGTTTAATGTTCAGGGTTAATGAATAGAATATACTAGACCAGGTCAGCCTCCACAACTTAGCAAGACCCTGTTTCAAAGGGCTGGTGTTGTAGCTCAAAGGTAGAATGCCCCTACGTTCAATCCCCAGTACAGAAAAGAGAGAGAGAGAGAGAGAGAGAGAGAGAGAGAGAGAGAGAGAGAGAGAGAGAGCGCAGTAGAGCAAGAAAGAGAGAGAGAAGAGAAAGAAGAGGGGAGGAGGGAGGGACAAGACCCATGGTCTACCGAGATCATCTAGCAATGTCTGGAGAGATTCTTGGTTACCACCACCTGTAGGGAGGGATGCTACTAGTGTTCAAAGGGTGGAAGACAAGGATACTACTAAGTGTATCAATAAATTCAAATTATGTAATGAATAAAGCTTTTATTTTTATTTTTTAATTTTTTTGGAGGTGGTGGTAAGTGTGTAGCTCAGTCTAAAATGCTTACTTAGAGCCGGGCGTGGTGGCGCACGCTTGTAATCCCAGCATTTGGGAGGCTGAGACCGGAGGATCCGGGTTCACAGCCAGCCTCAGCTACCTAGTGAGGCCCTCTGCAACTTAGTGAGACCCTGTTTCAAAATAAAGAATAAAAAATAGGGCTGGGGGTATAGCTCGAAGGTAGAATGCTCCTGAGTTCAATCCCCAGTACCACAAAAAAATAAAATAAAATGCTTACTTAGAGTGTGCAAGGCCCTGGAAAGAGTCATTAAGTCATTAAATCCCCCAGTGGGTTTCTTCTGTTCCCAATATCCTGTGTTTCCAAACAGTAGAAATTGTCATCCTTATCCTTATCTCCATGGGAATGTTATGAAATCTTCTCAGGAGCAGCAAATGTTCACAGAATAGGAAGATGACATTTTTATAAAAGTAGTTCTGCCCTTCCACCTTTGTCATTCCAGGATTTTCTTCCCATTATTACTGCTTTCTAATTTGCTCCATCCAGTTTTAAATGACATAGTGGAAAGATTTTGGACACCCACTGTTCTGTAATAAGAAATGGCTGCCTATGGACTGGATCTATTTAATTTTCATCCCATTTACACTAATAGCCTAGAAGTGAGACCATAGGAAGTTATTATTTAGAAAGTACAAGCCAGCCGGGCATGGTGGCGCACGCTTGTAATCCCAGCATTCGGGAGGCTGAGACCAGAGGATCCCGGTTCGAGGCCAGCCTCAGCTACCTAGTAAGGCACTCCGCAACTTAGTGAGACTAGGTTTCAAAATAAAGAATAAAAAATAGGGCTGGGGGTGTAGCTCGGAGGTAGAATGCTCCTGAGTTCAATCCCCAGTACCGCAAAAAAAAAAAAAAAAAAAAAAAAAAGAAAGTACAAGCCAGGCGTGGTGGTGCACACTTGTAATCCCAGCATTTGGGAGGCTGAGACTGGAGGATCCTGGTTCGCGGCCAGCCTCAGCTACTTAGTGAGGCCCTCCACAACTTAGTGAGACCCTGTTTCAAAATAAAGAATAAGAAATAGGGCTGGGGGTATAGCTCGGAGGTAGAATGCCCCTGAGTTCAATCCCCAGTACCGCAAAAAAAAAAAGTACAATATATTGCCAGGCATGGTGGCACACACTTGTAATCCCAGTACTTGGGAGGCTGAGACAGGAGGATTGCAGGTTTGAGGACAGCATCAGCAAGTAGTGAGACTCTCATCAACCCAGCAAGACACTGTTTCAAAATAAAAATAAAAAATAGGGCTGGGGCGTAGCTTGAAGGTAGAATGCCTCTGGGTTCAATCCCCAGTATCAAAAAGAAAAAAAGGCCATGTGTTAACGGCTTGTTTCCAGCCAGGCACAGAGGCACACACTAGTAATCCCAGCTATTCAAGAGGCTGAGGCAAGAGGATTACAAGTCTGAGGTGAGCCTAGGCAATTTAGAGAGATCCTGTCTCAAATAATAATAATAATAATAATAACAACAACAACAAACGATGCCAAAAGGGCTGGGAATGTAGCTCAGTCATAGAATGCCTACCTAGCATGTGCAAGGCCCTGGGTTCACTCACCAGCCCTCCCACACACACAAACACACACAAAAAAAATTTGGTTTTCAGCAAGGTACTATAGGAAGATAGTGGAAATTTTTTGTTTGTTTGTTTGTTTGTTTTTGCAGTACTGGGGATTGAACTCAGGGGCATTCTACCTCCGAGCTATACCCCCAGCCCTATTTTTTATTCTTTATTTTGAAACCAGGTCTCACTACGTTGCAGAGTGCCTCACTAGGTAGCTGAGGCTGGCCGCGAACCCGGATCCTCTGGTCTCAGCCTCCCGAATGCTGGGATTACAAGCGTGTGCCACCACGCCTGGCTGATAGTGGAAATTTTTAAGAGGCGGGGCCTAGTAGGAGATCTTAGGTGACTGGGTGTGTGCCCTCAAAGGGGATTATGGGACTCTGGTGTCTCTCTCTCTCTGTCTCTGTCTCTCTGTCTCTGTCTCTGTCTCTCTCTCTCTCTGTCTCTGTCTCTGTCTCTCTCTCTCTCTCCCCATCTCTGTCTCTCCCTCCCTTCTCTCCCTCTCTCTTGCTTCCCAACTGCCATGAGTAAGCAGCTTGCTTCACGATGCACTCCCTGCCATGATGTGCTGCCTTGCCACAGGTCCAAGAGCAATAGGGCCAACTGACCATAGACGAAAACCTCAACACTGTGAGCCAAAATAAACCTTTCTCCTTCCTTTCTCCCTTCCTCCCTCCCTCCCTCCCTCCTTTCCTTTCTTTTTGTTTGTTTTGATTTTGATTTTTGTTGTTATTTTGTGTTGTGATATTAGGGATTGAACCCAGTGGCATTCTGTCTCCAAGCTATACCACCAGCCCTTTTTATTTATTTTGGGGTATTTTGAGTTTTTTGGTTTTGGTTTTGGTTTTGGTTTTTTGGTGATACTTGGGATGGAACCCAGGGGCATTCTTCCTCTGAACTACACTCCCAGCTCTATTTTATTCTTTTGTTTTGAAACAGGGTCTCAGTAACTTGCTGAGGCTGGCCACGAACCTGGGATCCTTCTGCCTCAGCCTCCTAAGAACTGGAATTACAAGCTTGCACCACCACACCTGGCTTATTTATTGTTTTAAAACAGGGTCTGGCAAGGTTGCTGAGACTCTTGCTAAGTTGCTGAGGCTAGTCTTAAACTTCGTATCCTCCTGTCTCAACTTCCCAAGTACTCAAGTACTGAGATTAAAGATGTGTGTCATCCCAGCGTTCGGGAGACTGAGACCAGAGGATCCGGGTTTGTGGCCAGCCTCAGCTACCTAGTGAGGCACTCTGCAACTTAGTGAGACTCGGTTTCAAAATAAAGAATAAAAAATAGGGCTGGGGGTATAGCTCGGAGGTAGAATGCCCCTGAGTTCAATCCCCAGTACCGCAAAAAATAAATAAATAAATAAATAAATAAATAAATAAATAAAGATGTGTGTCATCATGCCTAGATAATATATATACACACATATATATACAAATACACACACACACACACACACACACACACACATATATATCTTTTTGCAGGAAGGGTACTGGGGATTGAACCCAGGGGTGCTCTGTCTCCAAGCTACACCCTCAGCCCTTTTTATTTTTTGTTTTGAAGCAGAGTCTTACCAGGTTGGTGAGAGTCTTGTTATATTGTTGAGGCTGTCCTGGAACCTACAGTCCTCCTGTCTCAGCCTCCCAAGTACTGGGATTACAGGTGTGTGCCACCATGCCTGGCTTCTTTTTTATAATTTGACATATCTAGGGTATTTGTTACAGTGACAGAAAGCTGACTACCACAGTCAGATTAAGCAGAGTGGCCAGTGGAGTGGGAAAATTCACCAGAAGCCAAGAGAGTGTAGAGGGGTGGCTGTTTTTCAGAGACAGTGCTGCATGGATTTCTTGCATTTCTGCTTTTATTCTGACCTCTCTTTCCAAGGATGTTTGTATAACAAACAGTATTAGAAGTTAGAGATAGTATCTCCCTCCAGAACAAAGGGCAGATAAGCTTTTTTAATTTTTCAAATATTTTTAGGATACTTTTAGTTTTAGAAAAGTTAGAAAGAGAGCAGAGAATTCTCATATATCTTATATTCTATTTCCAACATTATTGCCATCTATGGTATGTATTTAGGTAAGATTTTATACTGTCCAGTTGGAAAGATTCAGGCTCCCTAAGCTCAGGGTTCCTCTCCTGTAATGCAACCCACTGTAGGTCCAAGAATTCACCCACACTAATCCACATCAGCCCAAGGGCCCCGAAAGCAAGGGCAGCTGCTGCAGACACACTGATGTTCATGCTGCCTGTCATCCCATTGCTAATAAAATGCCTTTTCTCTGATCCAAGGGGATTTGTGTTTTATACCAGCATCCACTAGAATCTGGCAAACTAACTGGCTAGCTTGCAAGCAGGGTAAAACTCCCCAACCCTTCACAGTGTTTGATCACATCACCACAAACAACAATTCCCCCAGACAACTGTAAGCTTCCTGAAGGCATGGAATAAATTCCTGTTTGACAAGTGTATAACGAACTGAACTAAAACCAGCTAAGAATGTAACAACTGTGTAGAATGAATTTGAGGTAAGAGGTCAGACAGGTAGGTAGAAAATAAAACAGGACAGAGAGAAGAAAAGGGACAGCAAAAAAGGAAAGACAGTCCCTGCCCAGCTGTGGTCAGAGACTTCCAGACTATTACACTGCAGCTTTAGGTTTCCCATACAATACAATCCTGAGCAGCGGCACTAAGCTGTGGCACAAAATCCAAAATTAATATACATGAAAAGGAGTGGATATCTGGATGGTTTTAAAAGCCCATCATGCCACAGGGACTCTCTACCTCCTTAGGACACTCCTCTTCCTCTCTCTTCTTAACTCCTTCTCCCCTTTACTCTGCTCCTGGACCTTATCCAATAAAGCTTTTCATGGCTTCCTAAAGGTGTCCTCTGGATGAAATCTTCAGGGACAAGAACTGAGGAAATACTTACAGCCCTATAACAAGACTTATGTCTGCATTGAACTTGGTCATATCAAACAGTCTTTGCTTATCAATTGAAAGGGAATAGAACATGCTATCCAGGCCCATGGGAGCCAATCTATGGTTGCTGGGGTGAAGATGAGAAAAATGGAGTGTTGTGGAAATTGGAGATGGAAGAACTATCTACAAGGTATGAGAGATATCTAGACCAATTAATACAACCTTGACAGATTGTGAGAATATAAATAGTCTTTTCTATCAAAAAATTAGCTTAATGAAGAAACCACCATTCTGTAACCTTGTATAAGCTCTCATCCTTTTGAAAAATTAGCATTTCTTTAAAAATTGCAAATGCCAAACCCTCTCCCAGTATCCCATTCTAGAGGAATTAGCCAATCACATTAAGGCTGTGAAACCATACTCCCACCATTAGGAGTACATATGGCGCAGAAATCTGTTTGAGAAATATAAAAACTGGGTGGGCTTACAGCCCAGTGTTCTTGTACACTTGTCTTCCCTGGTGGCAAGACTTTTTTTTAGGGTGTGTGTGTGTGTGTGTGTGAGTGAGAGACTGAGATTGAACCCAGGAATGTTCCACCTCTGAGCAACACCCCCAGCTCTATTTTATTTATTTTGAATAAATAAATAAAGTCACTAAGTTACAGAGAACCTCACTAAGTTGCAGAGGTTGGCTGCAAACCTGTGATACTCCTGACTCAGCCTCCCAAATAATGGGATTACAAGCATGTACCACCACACCCACTGGCAAGACCCCTTTTGCAAAAAGTAAAATGCCCCGGCCGGCGGGGTTTGAGGACGTGAGACCGAGGCGGCTTAACCTAAAGGAATGAAGCAAACAAGCGACGCGAAGAATGGAGGCAAGACAGGATTCTGATCAAGCCTCAATCTTTATTAAAGAAAGGCTGCTTAAGTAGCTAGAGGTGAGGGGTAGGGTCAGGGAGGTCAGGAAAGCTTATGTGGGCTTGTAGGATTGGCCAAGACTGACCGTGTCCTTATCAGGTAAAGGCCTCAGCGGGATAACAGATAGAACCGGTTTCTGCATAGTCATTGTGGCTGTTGAGGGGAATTCCCCCAAAGTGTGAATTCCGGCTCTGACCAGCCTTTCGGCCCCCGACATCTCCTCCCTTTTTGTTTTATAGGGAGTGGGCTTTGATCGGCCGGGGGAGACATTGACCTGGTTCCTCCCGTGGGCTATGCCCGGTAGGGCCAAGTTGTTTTTGTGGTACTGGGGATTGAACTTAGGGGCATTCTACCTCCAAGCTATACCCCCAGCCCTAGTATTAGGTGATGTCAACCTCTATGCAAACCAGGTATACTCCCAGAGAAATCCGGAGGAGGTCAATTGGGACCTTTCTCGTGCAATGCTTTGCTCTGCACCCGGTCCGATGCCCATACCTGGAAGCA